>JAKOGI010001982.1:0-155308 GCA_029747015.1 Carnegiea gigantea
GTTGTTTTCTATTATCATCTAATCCCGGGATGGTCTTGACTAGGATTGTCAGGACGTGATTTCTTGAATAGCGTTTGCCTAAAAAAGGGTTCAAGCAAGCAAAACCTCTTCCGCTATAAAAGGGGAATCTGTACAGAAGAGCAAAAGAAAAGGCCTGTTAGCGGTTCACTCTCAAATATTCCCCCTGATGGTTTGACATAAAGACGCGTACGACCCAGGAGAGCTTGACTATCTTGTCACCTGTGATCTCTTTTGTCTCTCCCAGAAATAGCCAGTAGAGAGATTGGTTTGTGTTCAAAATATGACTCTCACCTCAGGAACAATTTGCAGCCTTTGCTCCAGGAGGAGCCTAATGATAGCATCAATATCCTTTATCGTTGTCCCTCATGGGAAAACGAAGAGCATGGAAACTTCAAAGCCATTTGCATTGAGCACCCCATAACAAACCACTGTCGATTTGTACTTGTTCTAAAGTGTGAAGGGCATTGAGACCATACGGCTCCGACACGTTGACGTGAGCCTTACCAAGATTGAGGCTCTAGGGTGATTGGGATACTAAAAGATGGGGAGCAATAAGGGAAAAAGCCTTCTCTTGTTCCTGTTTTAATGAAAAACCCTGAAGCAGAATAAATGTGCCCATTGCCATAGATCGGCAGCTTAATTTTTGGGCTAACAGTTGCCATTGGGCCCCACATTATGTCGTTGCTTCTGTTGTCGCTTAACTAACATGATTCACTTCTTTTTTTCCAATGAGTCTATGGTACATACCCATGTACCATGTTAATATACACACTTATATAAAGTGACCTTCCACTACCTTGGCCAGCAAACCTGAAAATTTTGAGCCCAACAAACCTAATTCGAATTTAATCAGGCTGAAGGTTGACTTAATTGGGTCCAACAAATCAAAGTCCACTACCCTGACTCATGCTGTAATTGGATCGTCTGTTTTTGAATTTAGGCAGCCCACCATACAAATGTTCACCATGATTCAACAATACAAAGCAGCAGATATATGATTCATCATCAAACAAACAATTATAGATGAGGCAGAAAACTCTCTTTGAAAATTAGCAAGAACACATACCTAAATCCATGAATTTTGAGGAACAAATTATAGCTGATGCAGAAAATTTGCTTATTGAAGAGTTACAACTGTTAGGAGTTCATGCTGGAGGTATGTTTGATAAAATTCCTCAAACAAATAATTATATGTCAATCTTTAATGCAAAGTATGTCTACCTAGTGCAACTTTTAAAGTCAACATTCTTTACACATAAGGTGTTTAATGAAATTTCCTAAAGACATGATTGTAATAGCAAAAATCGTTACACATAAGCTCACAAAAAAGGTACACTGATTTAGTCAAAAGGTTCACTGTAGTGTACAAATATTTCACTACAGTCTACGAAGGTTTCACTGCATTTTTGCAAAGATACGCCAAAAATAAGAACGGTTAACAGTCTCAAATTCTATTATTTATAGAATAACTATAAGTAAATGAACATAATAATTACTGAGGTATCGTTGTACTCAGATTCCCAAAATTTAATTAAAGAAATAATGGAAAAGTTTCATTTTCACTGTATAATTAAAGGAGTAACTTATGCGGTTTTTGAAGGCAACAAGTGGTCTACGGCCTTCGGAGGATCCCAGCACGTGCAACACTAATGTTGGAGATGCAACTACTGAGGTAATAAATTATAAGATCACTTTATATTTTAACAGATATAGTTAGAAAAATTTTATAATTAAAGCACAAAATATTTGTTGATGCAGGTGGCATGTACCACGACATCTGTCGGAGATGCTATACTTGGAAATATTTGGTGACACTATGAATGTCAAAATTAATAGCATGAGGACACCATCATTTCTTTTTACACAATTTAATATTTTTTGGATATTAGAGTTGATTGAATTTATCGATATTAGAGCTGTTTTGGTGGTTGTAGATGTACATGTTACTATTGATTCCTATTCAGTGACAGGATATTGTTTGTAACTGTACATCTTAATTTTGATCGAATGAATCTTTTATGCAATGCAGTGAATATTTTCCCAACTGTAGGGAACATTTCTTCAATTGCAGTGAACCTTTTGTGCCAAGAAGCAAAATTGAGATGTTTTATGCAATTCAGTGAATCTTTTCCGAACTGCAAGGAACCTATCCCCAATTGCAGTGAACCTTTTGGGTCAAAAAGCAAATTTAAGTCCTTTTTTAAGATAGATTGGCCGTTAATCTCCTCTCTTTTGAGGCTTTATTTGAGAATGTTGTAATTGTTATATTAGGAAAAGTTCTGAGGATTGCTGGAAGATAGGGCATTGTAGAGTTATAAGGAGTTCTCCAAGGGGGACCATGAGGATTTCAAGCCTCAAGCCATATTTCTTTTTGTTCGATACATAGCTTATCTATGTAGCTAGACATATGGACCTTTACTACATGTAATTATACTCTCAATCCATCTAAACGTGGCCCTTGGTAAGTAGACAGGATGGATGGGCTTCTTCAATAAGGGTGCCTGTTGAGAGCAAAAAGCTTGTTAAAACTTTTGATGATATAATTCACTTAATTATAACAAGGGGAAAAAAAAAGTGAACTGACATTGAACTTCTTAAACCTGGTATTCCATTTCTCAACATCTCCCATGTATATCTTCAAGTGTTGCATTGCATACACCCCTAAGTCGGGATAAGCTTTTCCTGAAACTTTTATCCACAGTAGTTTCAGTTGCTCCAATTGCAAACTCCCCATAGAAATAGCTTTCTCCCTGGCTGATTTGGGGATTTTATCAGGAAAATACTTTGAGAAGCACCGAGCCTAGGAAAAAAAGGTAGTATACATTTATAATAGGTAACTTCAAATATTAGAGGATTAGAATATCAAAAGGAAGAAAAGGTAATATAGAAAATTACCAAGAGGTTGACACAACAAGAATAGTACCATTGTCGACATTGTTATGACTAATAGAATGTATAATCTCCACCTTCTTTGCCAAGAAATTGAAGCACACAACAAAGTAATATCCATTATAAAATACTGAAAAGAATATCTGCATATCAACACAGCTATATAAGCATATATATACCATTTAGCTATATAAGCATATGTAAGCCACATTGCGATTGTGGTGCAATAATAGCAACAGTGAAATATGGACAACACTAGTATTTACTCCACAGTTTTACATCTTAATTTGATCTAATGAATTTTTTATGCAATGCAGTGAATCCTTTCCCAACTGTAGGGAACATTTTCCCAATTGCAGTGAATCTTTTGTGCCAACAAGCAAAATTAAGTTATTTTTAATTGCTATAGGTCTGAGACTGTGCACTTTACGAGCAGCATATGTATCTAATAAGGTACATAAGTTTATAAGGAAATATTTTCCGGGTTACTGACAATTTTTTGAGATTATAGTTCCCTAAAATTGAATTGCCACTCTTTTGTAAATGTTAGTGTGCCTCATTTCTCTTTATCATCTTTTATTTTTGAATTTCCCTAGTAAATGTTTTCATTTAAAATTTCCACCTCAAAACTATATGTAAAAAGATCCCACCTTTTGGAACTCTTTTTTTAATGTCTTTTTATTTTTTTAGTAATTTACTTTTTTAAAGATTATTATGACCCCTCTTGGCGGTCTACTGGACCTAACATTTAATGATAATGCTCCAACATTGACCTTGATCCTAAAAAAGTGCAAAAGATGTAATAGTAACGCTACAATGTTGAGCATAATTTTGGCAATATATGGAAAAAAATTCAAAAAAAAAGAGAAATTTATTAAATTAAAATGGTGCACTACAAAAAATGCCAAAAAACAAACAAAAGAAAAATCTTTTAAAACAAACATGGTCCAAATCTATAAAGTGTCCAAATAAGACATACATAGGAAAAGGGGTATTTCCTTCTAATCCTCATCCTCATTCTCAGGGGGTTCTTTTTGGATTCGAATCTCTAAAGGTTGAGGAAAACTAAAGGAGCTAGGCCCTAATAAGCAGGGGTCTACCAAGTGATGCAGAGGTTGGAACACGAACATGGGCTACTGGGGAATAACCCCACCCATGAAGGCCGTAGAATCTAAAAATTGCTGGGAAACGATGGAAAGTTAAGCCGCTATGAAAACATCATATTGTAGCCCAGCAAGCTGCTATAGCGCTGCTATAGTAATGGTTAAGAAAAGGAGGATGTGCTCTTAACTACCATAACATAAAAGGGCATTTAGCTTATAGCCGACTACCTTGAGTCATATGCCGGATTCCTGACGATGGCGGTGCATTAAGAGAAGTCTCTGGAGCATCAGAGGAAGCTACTGTCAGGATCGCTTGACCCAAAGAGCTAGAAGTAGGTTCAGGCTCTTTAGTATAGGAAGCCTAACGGGACATCAATAAAAGCACCTCTGCAGCATACAGTCAAATCAAATAAAGATGCATCAATAAGATAGAAGAAATGCCAAAGTAGGATGGTGCTACTTCAATTATTTCATCCCCCTGACAACAGCTACCGCTTTGTCTGATCTGACACATAGTAGCCTTAAGCCTAACCACCACTCAGATCATGGTAATGATCTCTTCCTATTAAACTTGCAAAGTAAACGATGTAGCAAATGCTGACAAAAAGGAAAAAAATCAAAAAGGACTACTAAAAGAGAAAGCCTTATCCCTTCAGAGCTAGAGGCATGGTTTACATTGGGAATAGTAGCATCCCTGGCCCTATCAATCGTCTTTGGATTGCTTCACTTCAAGGACACCGAGATACCTCACCTTGGCAACCATTATCGAGACACCCTCCAGGTATTGCGTTATGCAAATCTACCTTTTCAAAACAAGAGATAGCACATAAAAATATGAAAAAGAAAATGAGCAAAAAGGGGGCTTGCATTATGTGCAATCGAAGGTATCCAATAATCACCAATGAACTTGCACTAATTCTCCTTATTCAGGTGATAGATGCAATCCTCCCTACCGAGGAACCCTATAATCTGCTCAAGGTGAGAGAGGAAGTGAACATGGTCTACCAGCGAGGAGGCTTCGGCCTTCAAGGTTCTACAGAGCCGCAAATCATTTAATAGTTCACTTCTCTCTAACATGCCAAATGTACCGAAAGGGACCCTCGATCATAACCTTTGGCGAGAAATGGCTCGCACCTTCGAAATTCAAGTACGGACCTCTCTAGCATCCACCCAACTGTCCAAAGTAACCTAAAGTCAATTAGATATAGGCATCCAACATGTCAAGAGAAATAGCAAATAACAAAGCAGAAGAGAGGTGTTTATATCATCGATGGTCTTGCAATTCAAGACCATCTGGAAGCAGTTGATGTCCTTAAGGGCATGAACCTCACTAGTGAGATGGCTTTGAGTCCACCATGTTGCAAAGGGCACCCGCTTAATACCCTTACTGCTAGGAGTTGGGAATTACCCTAGAAACCAAGATTGCAAAATTAAAGAGCAAAGACTAAGTTTAGGCTTCACTGATAATAGTTCTCTACATTTTATAATCATCCTCAACACACAAAATTGCCATCAAATTTTGTACTTGGAGGTTTGCATGACCACACTATACAAAACCTTGAATCCTTCACATGGGCATAAAATTCGATCCAAGAATGACAAGTTCAAGTAAATTGGGAGAGAAATTCTCTGCCTTCCATTCCATTAGAAGCTGTAATATATACACAAAGATATTCCCAAACATACTCCTAAAAATAAGGTGGAAACAATAACATACTATCCTAATATAACAACCAATATCTCCCAGAATATTATCTACACAAAAATACCAATATACAATAATATCCCAATAACCCCCCTCAAGTTGGGGCATGCAAGTCACGAATGCCCAACTTGCGAAGTAAGAGTGAATATTGTTGGCATCCCAAAGCCTTGGTAAAAATATCTGCCAGTTGCTCAGTAGTCGGGGCAAAACAAGGTTGAATATCCCCTTTAACAACTGCATCGTGAACAAAGTGACAATCGACCACGATGTGCTTGGTGTGTTCATGAAAAACCAAAATTTGAGATATGTGCAAAGCTGCTTGACTATCGCAATGTAGTGACATGGGTGTAGGATGAAGTACGCCAAGACTGGTTAAAACACCTTTCAGTCATTATAGTTCACAAGTAGTCATGGCCATTAAACGATACTCTGCCTCAGTAGAAGATCGAGATACAGTATGCTGCTTTTTCGTCTTCCACGAAATAGGAGACTCACCAAGAAATATCAACTAACCTGTCAGAGATCGTCGGGTTAGCGGGCACCCAGCCTAGTCTACATCACACCACGCATGAAGACGCAAGTCACAAGCACAACTCAGTAAGATCCCTTGCCTAGGGTGCTGTTTGAGATAACGAACAACCCACAACACCGCTTGCCAATGCTCCTCCCTTGGATGTTGCATGAATTGAGACAAAATACGGACATAGTATGACAATTCTGGCCGTGTAAAGCACAAATAAATCAGGCATCCTACTAAATGATGGTAGGGTTCTGTATCAGCTAGGTGTTGGCTAGTAGATAGAGCTAATCGATGATTTTGCTCCATACGGACTCGTACAGGTTTTGCTCCCAACAAACCCGCCTCAGTAATAATATCGAGTGCATATTTCCGTTGATATAGAAAAAACCCTTCCGAACTCCATGCCACTTCAACACCAAGAAAATACTTCAAGACGCCCAAATCTTTCATGTGGAAACAGGTACTCAAATAAGCTTTAAATTGTTGGATAGCTGAACTGTCAGTCCCTGCAACAATGAGATTGTCAACGTAGATAAGGACACTAAGGTGAATGTCGCCTTTCCTCATAGAGAAGAGTGAATAATCTGAGTATGACTGTTGGAATCCAAAAACCTTCAAAGAAGCAGAGAGTTTGGCAAACCAACGTTGAGGGGTTTGTTTAAGCCCATAGAGAGACTTTTTCAACCGACATACTTTTTCGGGGGCTAAAACGTGGAACCTAGGAGGCAACCTCATGAAAACTTCTTCTTGAAGATCTCCATGAAGAAAAGCATTGTGGACGTCCATTTGATGCACTTCCCAATTTTTCACAGCTGTAACTGCTAGAAATACATGTACCGTAACCATTTTATCCACCGGAGCAAATGTCTCAGTATAGTCAATCCCTTCAACTTGATGATTTCCAAGGATGACTAGCTAAGCTTTATATCTTTCCACGGTTCCATCAGAATTGTACTTGATTTTGTAGTCCCACTTGCACCCTAGAGCTTTCTTGTTCGTGGGCAGATCCTCTATCAACCATGTTCCATTGGTCTCCAATGCCTGTATTTCCCATTGCATGGCATCCTGCCATCGTGTATCTTTGACCGCTTCAGAATATGTCGTCGGTTCATGTTCTGCATGTATAGCTACAAGAAACATTCTATGCCGTAAAGAAAACTTGTTACAATTCACATAGTGTGCAATGGGGTAAGGATTACCTGAGGAATGCTGTGGTTTGGGTGTCGATTCGGATGGACTCAATTTATGTATTAAATGAGTAACATAATCACGCAACAGAATAGAAGTCTTTTTCTGTCTGTGACCTCGACTCAACAATTCTTCCTGCAATATTTTGGGTTCATCATGCCCATGTGATTCCTGTGCAGAAGCGCCACGAAGTGGCAACCCCTTATCATCTTCATGTGGTGCTATAGCACTAGCGCCCCCCTTTCTCCCAAATCATCGTCATCCCCAAGATAAAAAAATGGAGCTCCAAGATCAGATGGTAGAGCGGAGTCATTTACAAGGGAAGAAGCAAAGCGAAACTCTGTTTCAAAGAATTGAACATCTCGTGAAACAAAAAACTCATGAGTTTCGAGGTCATACATACGCCACCCCTTTTTCCCATATGGATATCCCACAAAAATACACCATCTACTCCGACTATCAAATTTGTCACTCGACTTTCCTTGTTTGTGAGCATAACAGAGGGAGCCAAAAACACGAAGATGGTCATGTGTAGGATCACGACCATAGAGAACCCTATAAGGAGTCTTGCCGTCCAAAACCGAGGAAGGCGTTCTATTTATCAAACAACCTGCTGTTAGCACGCACACACCCCAAAAATCAATGGGCAAACATCCCTGAAATCTCAAGGCTCACGCAACATTCAATATGTGTCGATACTTACGATCCACTCGTCCATTTTGTTGTGGTGTACCCGTACAAGATGTTTGAAAGATTATGCCATTCTCAAGAAAATAATTGGCCAAACAAGTAAATTCTGTTCCATTGTCAGTCCTTACAATTTTTACTTGTTTGTTAAACTATCGTTCCACCATGGAGAAAAACATTTTCATAGTCCGGGACACCTCTTTCTTATCTGTTAGCAAGTAAGTCCACACAATCCTAGAGTAATCATCAACAATAGTCAAAAAATAGGATGCTCCACAAGAAGAAACATGTCGATAGGGACCCCACAAGTCACAATGTATCAATTCAAAAACATCTGAAGCTCTAAAATCATTAACTGAAAACGTTTCTCTTGTCTGTTTTGCACGTTGACATACGTCACAACACTTATTCAAATGATCACAATTTTTCTTAAATCCTATAGCAGGTACTAACTTGAGTACTTGCATTGAAGGGTGTCCCAGACGTCGATCCCAGATATCCAAAGACTTTGCCTTGTCAATCTTCAAAGCCGAAATGCGTGGAGTCCCCTGGAAGTAATAAAGTCCATCCTGAGTTCACCCGCACCAATCAGCATCCTCAAAGTGTGATCTTGTATTACACACATATTTCGAGTGAATATAACAGTACAATTTGAATGATCGATAAATTGTGACATAAAAATTAAGTTGCAAGTTAATCCCGACACATATAACACATATGTCGAGTGAATATAACAATCTCAAGAGTGATTCCTCCATCAAGACTAAGGGATCCCTCCTTGGTGGCCACAGTAGTATTCCCATTCGGCAAACCAACTGTGCACGGCATGATTTCTCACAGATTATGTAAATTGTTGATAGTCCCTATCATATGGTTTGACACTCACGTGTCTATGATCCATGACACTTGATTACCAGTCATTTTTTCAGGGTTGGAGTTGGAATTTTTCTGGTTGTGGAGCAGAGTTAGCAGACCCTGTAATTGATCAGTACTTAGGCCAAGGAAGCCCAAGTCGTTTCCTTCTGAGACACCTACCGCGGTTGTACTTCCAGGGCCGGCCTGAGCTGCGTAGATCTTCACAGGGCCACGACCACGACCAGCCCCTTTTTCTGTTCGCTACTGTGAGGACTGTTGTCCCCTACTACATCCGCCACTCTTCGCATCACTATGTGGTCTGTCCCCTCACCACTCAGGGTACCCGATGAGAGCAAAGCATGAATCAGCCTTATGTCCAGTACGTTGGCAATGTGAGCAGTGGATGCGCGAACGCCATCATTCGGGTACGGATGCGCGAACGCCATCACCTCTCCTCATTCTTCTTTCCCTCATGTCATGGTCCTCACTCGTTCCTCTTGAATGAGGATCGAGTAGACCTTGTTCATATTTGGCAGTGGATCTTGTGCCAGAAGGTTACACCGAACCGTGCCGTACACTGTTTCGTCCAACCCCATAAAAAAAAGTGTGTACCCTCTCTTCTTCTCGTTTCTTTTCAAGCACTGAACCTAGATCGCACTCACACTTTCTGCATTTGCACGTTGGCATCTGATTGTAGTTAGCCAGCTCATCCCATAAACGTTTGAGCTTGCCATAATAATTGACAATACACATCCCTTATTGCTTGCACTCAGTGATTTTTGATCTGATTTGCTGAATTTGTGGGCCATTGATCACTGAGAATCGATCTCATATATCATTCCACAAGTCCTGTCCAACCTCAACATGTGAGATTGTTAAGCGGAGTGAAGGCTCACTGCTGTTTCGTATCCAAGACACCAAGAGAGAATTGATAGTCCACCAATGCTCGATGTCTGGTGAGTTATCTGCAGGTTTTGTAATTGTCCTGTCGATGAAGCCAAATTTTTTTTGTGCTCTCAAAGCTGTGCGCACAGACCGTGCCCATTCATCATAATTTTCGGCCTTCAATTGAACCTGAGTAATCAACAGCCCAGGGTTATCAAGTGTGGTTATATAATAGGGTGAGATGGTTTTCCATTGAGAAGTTCCATCATTCAACGATAGTTCGGTCATGGTCTTTTCTCCTTCAACTTGTCAACGGCTCTGATACCATGACAAGTTCAAGTAAATTGGGAGAGAAATTCTCTGCCTTCCATTCCATTAGAAGCTGTAATATGTACACAAAGATATTCCGAAACATACTCTTAAAAATAAGGTGGAAACAATAACATGCTATCCTAATATAACAACCCATATCTCCCAAAATATTATTTACACAAAATTACCAATATACAATAATATTCCAATAAAGAACTAAGTGAAAATGCAAAAACAAGCAAGGTGGAAGCAACTACCTCATGATTTGATGCAAAAATAGACGTTCTTGAGCTTAGGAAGAGTTTCAGATGAAGAAAGGTCGAAGTGAGAAGAAAAATGAAGAGGAGAAGTTATAGCATAGATTTTAAAGTCCATAGAAGCTTGCGGGAGGCAGAAACACCTAGTGGCTACTGCTAGATGAAAAATTATGCCGCTGACAAGTAGCAACATGCATGATTGTGACACCACCTCAGCAACTGGCCTAGAGGTAAGCTAGTTTGTGATGCTTAGGTCTAATTTCCAAAACAAAAAACAAAAATGATTTGTTTACCAAGGCACGAGCAACATTTGTTTTCTTCAAAGTCGGTCCCACTGCCATGCATAAAAAAAATAAATAAATGGTGAGCATCTTTTTCAACTTGTGTCACGTCAAAAGTTATTTCAAAAAAAAATATATAGAAAACTCTTTCCTCTAAATTTTTTAACACCTGTGAGACCTTTAAGACTCCAATTTTTTTTTTTAAAACATGTGTGGTACCTCCAACCCCCAAAGTTTTACATGTGTGAGACCTTAAAGCCTCAAAATTTTTGATTGGTGTGATATTTTCAAACCTCAAAATGATTTCACAAAAGAGTCATTCAAGCATCGAAATGTCTTAACAGGCGTAAGACCTTCAAGCCTTAAAATTTTTTAAGTAGTGTAGGATCTTCAAGCCTCAAAATTTTCACAGGTGTGAGACCATCAAGTCTCAAACATTTTTTTATAGGTGATCTTCAAGCATCAAAATGATTTGATAGGTTTGAAACCTTCAAGCTTTGAAATATTTCAACCATTCCTACGCAGGATTTCAACTAGGAGGAGACGTGGATCCTGAACATTTTTCAAATCCTTATTTCTCAACCATGTTGCACAATTTTCAACACTCCTTCCGCATCCATCCTACATCATATTGCATAGTTTTCCCTTTATCCTAACAATCTCAACCAAAGTATAAACTTTTATAAGCTCCAAACTGGTGTCCATGGGATTCTCAATGGACCACATGCCTACATGTCGTGTGCACTGTTGTCTGATGGTGACCATTACCTATCCCACATTCCCACCTATGGTGAGGCAACATCATACTTGAATTTCTAATAGCTAGTTTGCAAATAAAATATTTTTGCACACTAAAAAATTCCTAAAAGATTTTAAAAACATTTGAAAATCCACAAGTTTTAGTATAACTTTATAAAGGCAAAAACCTTGGTGCTTTGTGCGACATGTTAGTGCGGGGGCCCAAGAACTTGAGCGTGAGTGAGTGAGATACTAACAAAAAGGGTGATACATTGCTTTGCATTCAAATTGTGACAAAGAATTCTTAAGGCGGAAAATAGGGGTTGGAAACATGATGCTTGCAACTGCTAGAACCCGACGATAAGTTAGCTCGCCAAGTGACTGCTGCTTAGACATTATGCAAGCTGTTGCGTCTTCTCTTGCTCCCCACATCATAAATCCAATGTTTTTAATTTGTGGGGTTGATGAAAGCAAGCTAAATACCTTTGTTTATGAAAATTTGATGCATACAATAATTTGATTTTGGTTCTTGGTTTACAGTTTGCTTAATGTGGTTACCTAGCTAACATTATAAAAAGAGAGCCTCTTCCTTTCATTCACCTTCTTTTTTCACCTAGAAGTAACTCTACACTTTTCCCTCTAGATCATATGCCTAGGGGAAAACTCCACTTCTTGATAGAGTCTCTCTCCCTCGCCCTTCATAAAAACACATTCAAGAAAGAAAAAACTCCACAAAAATCTTTCATCAACTCTTTTGAAATGAGATCAGCCTTAGTCCTATCCTACCACAATTGGGAGCAACAAATCAAGTGCATATTACCTTGCCAACCAACCGTGACTGAGATAGGTCTTTAAGGCCATCAACCAAAGATAGTAACCTATGTAAAGCTTTCATTAGTTCTTATATTTATAATTGTTCATTTGATTATCCATGACAATGTGTTTAATATTCATTCTTTTGTACATAAAATAACACTATATCCATAATAAAATGATCACTCATATTATCTTTTTTTAAACATTTCTTTTCATTATAAAAACGACTTGCTAACATGTCATTACCAAAAACATTTCTTAGGATTCTTCTCACTAATAAAACCATAAGCAAAATGTAATTTGCATGAAACTAGAAAAAAGTTTCAATATAGTCATTTCTGTTAGAGAAATAAGGTGCTTTTGAAGCTAGTGCTCTAATAGTAATTTTCATCATTCCAATCATGAAATTAGGTGACCCCAAGTCGTTTGAGTTCGCCATGAGTTATTTAACCTTGATTCATCTAAAGTCTAAGTTGTCTGACCTTGAGTCACGTAAATATAACTTAAAATGTTTGACCCCTACTCACTGAAATCCTAAAGCATTTGATCATAAGTCATATCAACCTCAACTCATTTGATCCTGAGTTGTCCAATCCCTGATGAACTAACCCTAGGTCATCGAACCCTTCAGTTGTTTGAACTCGAGTCATTGCCAATACAAAGTCAATTACCACAAGTGTTCCGGCTAAGAATAGATATTTTTTCCTCAACCATGCTATGTGTCTCGACCATGATGGAATAACTTTCTGCATGAGTTTCAAACCAAACATCTTTTATTGTTCCAGCCAACTGCTAATGATCTTTCCCTAGTTCCTGAGTGTTTCGGGTGAAAGATGATGATTTTTCCCTAATACTCAGTCTTTTTAACTAGAGTCATTCAACCTTTCATGAGTTGTTTGTGACCCTAAGTCGCTTGAACCAATTCTAAGTCATTGACCCGCAGTCATTCCAATCCTAAAACGTTCATCCTTTCATTGTTCAAGTTTGTAATTCAACTAGATTTTAGCTCGGTATGCAACTGATTAGCCCTTAGACCCCAATTTGTACTAGCTAGGAGCTATTTGATCATTAGTCATTCATCATGAGCTCATTCGTCCTTAAGCCACTCATCTTCTTGTCATTTTTTGGATGCATTTACCTAACTCTTTGCTATTTAACACAAATATTGTGAGTCAAAATTCGTGTCTTTCATGACATTGATCCCCGCTTTTATAAGCTCGATCAATGAGGAACAATCTATAGGTTTCAATTTTTGACTCGTCTTTTATTAGTATAATTTTGAAAAACTTGAAAGTACAAAGAAATTTAAAATTAATCTAGGCTAAAATGTGGGTCAAAATACCCACCAAAAAAAAAAATTACTCCACTCCAAAAGTCCAATGTTCATTAATCCAAGGTCCAAACCTCTAAGAAAGGGAGAAACCAAAAAGGGAATGCAAAAAAGACGAAAGCAAAGGGGAAAAAATAAGTTTGTCCTCTGGAGCCTGGTGGTTCACGCCCCTTCACCCATCTTGTTCGTTATATCTTTTGTTTTAAAAGAGAGAAAAGAAATATAAATCAAGTTAGCAAAAAAACCAAAAAAAAAAAGGAAAAAAGAGTAAACGACACCAAATAAAAAGGGAAAAAGAAAAAATATTTTTCTTATGGTTCCTCCCAGCGTCCGCCACCAGTTCACCCCCAATAACTTCAACTAAAAAAAGAGAAGACTACGAAATTTGCTTCTTTCTTCCCTAATGCCCACGCCTGATACCAGAAAGCAGATTTTTTTCCCTTTTTCTTCGCACTATTGTTTTGTTCTATTTGTTCCTCACCCATCACATGACATGTGCGCCACATTGCTTCCCTCACAATGTTGTGTCCATTTTGCTCACAATACTATCGACAAGTCGTTTGTGCAAGATGTTTACCAATTTATTTATGTTATTTTAATTTGGATGTAATTTTACCCCAATTTTGAATCATTTGGTTGTTATATTTTTAGGGTTTTTAGACTCCTAGGGTTACGGGTGAACCCACATTTACCAATAAATGTTCCCCTATTCTTTATGGAAAAAGGGTCTTCCCTATCAAACATTTCAAACTCTTTCCTTTCATATCTAATTCTCTCCAGTATGTCTAGGTTTTCTTCAATTACATTAAGTTAATTTAATTTAGTTCTCTTTGGTTGAAGTTAATTAAATTTTCTAGGTCTTCGGACTCATTCCTCTAAGGGACTATGAAATCTCTTAGTTTTAGTTAGTGTTAATAGTTCATTCATGAAATACCCAAGAAATCAAAGTGTCACGCCAAGTTTAAGGGTTATTTTCTAGTCAATTTGGAATCCAATCTATCTCATTTTAGTGTCACTGATTTATCCATGAAAGAGCTTTCCAACAAGTAGTCATGGTCAAGCTAGAGTTCAGGAGTGGTCATAGTACCTATTTTCTTCGAGGTGTATAAACTGTCCTAAATTGTTTCACCTTGCAGTTTGCCTCATTATTCGCCCTTTTCTTAATTTTCTCTAAAAATACTTTATTTATATGAAATAAACTATATGTTTAGAGCTTTCTAAATTCATATCATGCCTCCTAAATCTTCACAGTTTGTCAGATATGAAATTTCAAAATCGGAACTCTAGAACTTGGTTTTTTTGTGCAAATCAAATCTTGATCTTTTGTCTTGAAAAATCCAAAAACATTTCTTAAAGTGTCCGAAAAATTTAAATAAAAATTGGACACATTCTTGGATCTTTCTATTTTATTGCAATAAAGCAGTTTTCAAAACCCTATTCTAATAATCTGTGGTAAACAAAATAAGAACATCCTCTCTAGAATGAGCAACTTAACTTCTACATTTGAGTTTTAACTTTACCAGAATCACATCCTTGTAAATTTTAGCTCTAAATGTTTACTAAAAAAAAAACTGGAATCAATATGTATATTTAGACTCTAGAATCACCTCATTTGATAAAAAAGGTGTTATTTTTTTGAAGTTGGCAATCATAATTTTCAGAGGTAGAACACAGTCATGTCCAAAAATCATTTTTACTAAAATTCAGTAGATAAGCTCTTCATAGAGTCCCCTAATTTCATGAAGTCTTTTGGAATTTTTCAGTTCCATTTTACCCATGTTCTAGTATTTTCTTTCGACAATGTAGATAACTCAATTTTCAAGTTAATAGTCTCTTCTAACATTGGACACTAAGGCCATTTCTCGAATTTTCAGACCAATGTTTGTCCTTGACATGAAACCTATAATCATTTGAGGAGCAGTGCAGAAAGAATTGCGTAGAGTTTAGGAATTTATTTCTTTTCTTAGATTTCTTGTACATGGGAAAAAGTGTTAGCGTTGTATATGTTTCATTTATTTATTCATTCATTATCTTGTATAATCAGGTACATATAAAATCCTTGACTCCAATTTTCAAATACCAAAATTCGATCATATCACTTTCGAGCATGACTTAGTCCATTTTCAATAATTCAATTCTACTAAATAATAAAATGAATTATCTAGAATTAGTATCTTGATAAAACTCTACTTATGGCATATAGACTTAGGCATGGTACCTGTTCCATGATGATAAATCCAATCATTTCAAGCTCATGCATTCTTAATATGAGCCCATGAAACTTGGTGAAGGGATAATGGTAATTGTAACCACCTCTTTATGATCACCTTGATCTTAATCATAAGTCATAAATGGACTTGACTAAATACTAAATAATGATGTGTAGATGCAATCTTGATTGTATACGTTTGTATATATTTGCATGGTTGTCCTTAGAGTTGGCATATGTTTTAATCTATGGTCGCGACTCCTTGTCATACTTGAGCATGTAATAATCAGAAATTCACTCACGTATGATCTTTTGGATGGTCCGCATCTGTCTCCTTTCGAAATAGCTACACAACTCCATCATTATCCCCAGTGATCTATTTTTAGATCATATATGATCGAATAGTTGATTGCATCCTCTCATTCGGTGATTGGCCTTTGGCAGGGACTCCATCTAATGTTCATAAGAACCACTAGCTACCAAACACCAACCTATATTAGCTCCAAAAAAGTCTATCATATTTTATCCCCAACGGAATAATTCTCTTAGTCGAAATGGGAATGTTAACAGCTAATTCTTGCATCGATGCCTAGAATTGGTCTGATCCACCCACCTATTCACTCATCACCGTGGGTATAGGGTTGAAACCCAGAGTAACTCTCTATGGGCCTAACTAGATTGATTTCATTCTAGATTGACTCATCTTTAGAGTCTCTTAACACTGCCATTAGATAAGGAAAGAGATCCCTACCATTTGTAGTGGAACTCACACACTTATCATAGAGTGCTTGTCAAAACTACATAGGTTTTTGATTTCACAGTAGATTAAAGTCCTACTGTGATTGGTACGTAGAGCAATTTCACTCTCCTCTGAATGGAACCCACCACACACTAACCAATATGTTAGTGCTGAGTCTTTTATTTGTGTGCTTGTATGTTGATTCCTACATGTACAATATATGTGTTCGCTTTAAATAAGCAATTGACCAACATTTCAAACATATAAAAAGACACAACATATTAGTAAAACCTGTGCTTATGATGGAGGAAACTACAAGTCCTTGACATTTGTCTTTCCTATACAAATCCTTGACTCACCATCTGGGATTTCCAGGGTGATTTTTGCTTATTTTTGTCTTTTTTGAGCATAGCAGTCACCTTTGTTTTTGAAAATGACTTTTAAACTATTTTATGAAAATGTCACCCTTATCTTGGTCATAACAAGATGGCAACTTCAATAATTTCATTTTTCACCGTAGAGACCAACCTTGACCTATGTGATCTCTCCCTGTAGTAGGGGTGTCCCTTTACATGGATGTACTCCCCACACACAGGATTTGTACAGGGGAACCCCCTGTTCCTCCTCCCCATGATCTGGCACCAGAGCCGCGCCATACCTTAAACCCCAGGTTAGGGCCAGCAACGTGTCACATGCACCAGCAAGTGCTAGTGTGGTGCATCTTGCTGCAGCTGGTTCTAATTGGTAGGTATAAACATGCCGCTTGATAGATTTCTAGCAATTGTCCAGCTAAATAGCCTACCTTTAGGCCCACAGCTTGTTCCTATAGATATTGAAATCGTCAAGGTATTAATTAACTGTGTACTTGCTTGCTATGTACATTATTGCTCAGTGATGATAATCACCTAGTCTACCAGGAAAAAGCAATAGCATACTCGATTTCCTAAGTGTTAGTCCATGCAAAAAATATTTTTCCTTTGGCTGAAAAAATTGCTCGTTTGTTTTTTCAAAGAAAGTCCCAACAATATTTCAAAATAATCTTCAAAAGGGCAAAATCCTTGATTCTATAGCAATTAGCAACCACGAACGTTTAAATCCGTAACCTATACTTTAGGATGGTAGGGGCACGGCCAGTCGGGAACACAGTGCCTAGCACCGATCTACTCCGAAACATTCCATTTGGGCTTCAGCACTAAAATGAACGCTTGGCCCAAAAGACAAGGTCAAGTGATGATTACACATGTCGGCACAGTCCAAATGCAAGATTGCCCTTGTGTGTATTGGTAGGCCCAACTTCACGCCGACATAAGCGGTGCTCGATATTTACACATTATTTCGAATCCCAAACTAGGGCCGAAGGATGCATGAACATTTCACGCCTCAATTTCTCACTGAATGCGTTTTCCAACAGTATCTCAAAAGCTCAATTTCAATAAATAATAGAAAATTTAAGAGCTAGGTAGCCAGATGTCTGCGAAAATGGGCACTTTTTCACTTTTTGACTTATAATTTTCAACATGATTATCCTAATCACTAACCTTCGGAAATTGAACTTAATAAGCTTTCGAATAAAAAAAGAATCCCACCAAATGGAATCTGATGAGAAAGTTGCGCCACAGAAAATCGATCGTCCGGTGCCAATCAAACCCAACGGCAGGATTTTGACTTTCTTGATTGCCGTTGGAGCTATGCGCTTGCCGCTTTAGTTTACCTTCACCTCCAATGCAAGGACTGATACATGGTTATATGATTCACAAAATCAACTGCTAATCTAACTTTAATTTGGGTTTAATTGTTTTTAATAGACTTTTAATTGATTTTGATTTTTATTTGATTCACAAAAGTGATTGATTCTTCACAGAATAGAGTCAATTGCTTAACCTAGTTTCCTTTCCTCTCACATAGATAGAGCCCTCTTCCTACGATTTCATACATCAAAACCACCCATCAAACTAGAGCGGCACCACTTTGTTGGGCTTCTCTCATCCCTCTTTTACAAATTTTCATAAAATTTTAGTTATAAAACTCGACCAAACTTCGTCTCAACTCTCTCAAAATCACCCTTCCTTTGCCCATAACCTTCATCCTACCCTAACACAGCTGTAGGATGAAATAATGGTCTTTAGGGTCATTAATTAAAGAAAAAAGGATGGGGATCAAAGAGACTGAGGTAATGATCAATTTGATGATCTGACTTGTCCATGTAACTTGTTATTAAGAATAGTTAAAAATGACAAAACAAAAGTTATACCTCATAAAAGAGTACTTGCCTTATAGATAACATAGATTTTCATTTTGTTCCGCATTTTTAAGTACAATGATGAATACATTTTTGCAAATTTATTAATTGAAACTTATTTTGACTAAAAAATTATTTTAAAGTATAGAGATTAAACATTTATTTTCATTAAAACGTAAAAAACTAGATGTAAATACCTCATCTGGTGTCAAATTTTGCCCCAAATTGGCAATAGCCCCTGGCTAGTTGTTAACAATAGTCTTTTGACAATTAATGAACCCTCGTTTCTGTCCTGGTTGAGTTCGGTTGTTGTCCTTCACCATTATTATTGCCCCTCACTGTTATACGTACGCCGTTTTGCCCATTTCATTGATCTGAGACTAAACATAGCTCAACTAAAACCTTTTTCTATTAAGAACGTAAGTTAATTTAAATGATTTAATACTTACTTATATTAAACAAGATATGGAATTTGATTTTTATAAATGAAAAAATTTGTGATGGTCAGTAAAACTCCATCAGTTATGGGCTAACAGCTCCACCTACTAAAATTAGATATGGGAAAACTGACTCAAGACTTGAAACTCGAACGAATGACCCGAATCCATACCCGAACTGACACCCGAAATGGGATGAACCGATTTAGACCCGAACATCCGAAATAAACTGATCAGAGCTAAACGAAACCCGAATTGTTATATGACCTGAAATGACCCACACTTGAAATGACTCAACCCAATTCAAACTCGATCCGTAGTGACAACCGAATCCGAACCGAACCATAGCCGATTTAAAACCGATTCGATACTTACCCGAATAAGAGTACCTTTTTTTTTGGATTTTAGTCTTTTATCTTTTGGGCGGAATTTTGAAAATTTCAAACTCAATTAGTTGAGTTTAGGTGGGAAAAGAAAAAGAACTTAAGAGGGAATTTTTACAAATGAAATCAATTAAAAACTTAAGAGAAGAAAATAAAATAGTTGATAGTTTTAAGTTTTTAATTTGATAGATATGTAGTAAAAATATAATGGAAAAATATTTTGTCACAACAGGAATTAAGAAAAAATAAGTATAATTAACAATTTATTAAACTTATTAGGATCTAGTAATCTTATTTTACTATTTGATTCACTTAATGACTTAATGTAATGCAAACTATGATTATAAATTTATAATATCATTCTATGACTATTGTCAAAAATTCGGCATTACTGATTTAGGATTCTAAATTATCTTGATAATAAATTTAATTCTATAAAATCATATTCAAGAATGTATCATTGCATGTGATATCATAATGATGTGACTCATTTGAATTTTGGATAATTAAATTCCAAGTCTCGAGTTTTGATAATAAGCATTCACAATCACATAAATGTAATACTAATTGGTACATACTCATATATTGATGTTGCTTTTTAGTTTTGAGTCATTGAGTAAATGCAGATCAAGTTATTAATCTCACAAAGACAAATCTTTGAATGTTGATGTATGATCACTTAACGAGCTATAAAAGAACATTGATTCAATTACTAAAAATATCCACTTGAACCAACATGTTTCTACTTACCAACTCCAAATATGATAGACATAAAGTTATAAACGAATGTCGGGGTCTAAATAAAAATTTTGTTATTTTCTTTCCTTTTTTTTCATTTTTCAAGGTATATTTTGGTTTGGGGCTCACAAGTGAGACCATTGACAAATGATTTGTGTTAGGTTGATCTACTTATTTTGTCATCGCATGAACTCAATTAAGATGATTGAAACTTGGCTTAATAATACATAATCATTTGGATATTTGCACGGCGCATTTGATATAGGGTTAGGGATGAGTTGTATACTTGTATTTGTAATTTATTAACTTTCTTAGTAAATTTAGAACTAACCCCATATAATTTTCCATTACACACACACACACACACACACACTCACACACACACACAGAGTCAATCAATCATTAACTTATGAATTAGAATAGAAGCTTAGAATAAATGGGTTAGTCTAATTAAATGGTTTATGTATTTTAAATACAAGTTAGGAGTAAAGAATTAAAGATGACTACATTGAAAACGTGCAATAATTCGAAATTAACCCAACTTGATTTATGTCCGATTCCATTTACACCTGACCCGATATTGACCCAAACATTGAACTGAATCCCACTCGACTCAAATTACACTTGACCCATACCCGATTCGAACCGGGCTACTGTAGACAATGCGAAATAGACCCGACCCAAACTCCACCCGAACTGAACCCATATCGACCCGAACATGGTATCCATAAGTGACCCGAACCCGAACTTTACCCGAACCGAACCTCACCCGACCCGAACATGGTTGACCCGAAAGTGATCCAAATCCAAATCTCACCCGAACCGAACCCAAGCCCGACCTGAACATCGTTGACCGGAGCGTGATCCGAACCGAACTAAGACCCGACTCGTACCCGATCTGAATGACCCATTTGTCAGGTCTAATTAAAATAGAGCCTAGAGCCCCCCAAAAAAAAAATGTTTTCCCTATTTTTATTTTGATTTGTTTTTCACCAGAGCTTGAAAATCAATCTTGCCAAATTTGAATCCAAACCTTTAGTATTTTATGAGATTTTATAAGCAAAGTCTCCGTTCAAAAACACTACCCAAATCCATTTTGCTTTTCTTTTTCTTTTTCCATGGTGGTTCCAAGCGTAGTCATTACTGGGCATGGTTTAGTAAGTGGGCTGGACCCCAGTGGCAGATCTAGGTATATAGAATAGGAGTGTCCAACTATTAAACTACTTGTTTTAGCAGTGTCTATATATACTAATTTAATCTCCTTCAAAATATAGCTCATTGAATTTATTTTAGGTTAGAGGTGTCTGTAGACACCCCAACCCCCCACATAGCTCGGCCAATCCTGGACGCTGCCCCCCGGCAAGTCAATCAAGGCCTATCAGGTGACAAAGGTGTTTTCACCAATATCTAATCCTTAATGGCATCCTTGACAAGCGTGCTGAATGTCAATTGGACTTTTCAGGAGTTTTTCTCTCGTTATTTATGTAGATGATACAACGGAATCATGAAAACCCAAATATCGAAACCAACCGATCGAAAAAGAGCTGGACAAGTGACAAAAAAATTAGTTAGATGGTGCCAACTTGATGTTACATGATGGGTGATTAATCCAATTTGGGCTCATTCCTGCTCAACCCTAGGAGAGATTAATTCAAGGGACAGGATAAGACTTATTTTTACACATGCATTTATAAGCCATGGGACAAGTTTCAGCTTCTTCAAGGGAGGCACACACAAAGCTCACCATAACGAGCCTGCACGGTGAGCATGATCCACAAGCGTGCGAGCAGTCGGGCAAGCTTGAACCTGCTACTTCAATGGTGATGGGTCCTCCCTTGGGTTTCATTGCGGGCCTCTCCATGAAGAAAAAGGATTTGCCTCCTTCATCCATGCTGCCTTTCATTCTAGCTTGTCTCGTTCCAAAAGAGTTATGGTCTGTGAAATAAGCGAAGATACACTAGGTTAACTAGGATTTTTGATTAAGGTAGTATTTTGTTGAGAGCAAAATAGTTCTCCTAAAACATATTTTTTCAATTTTCATTGTTTGGTGTATTAACATATGAAAAAGTATTTTTCAAAGGAAATCATTTTGAAAAGAAAGGAAATTGAATTGATTTTTTTCCTTTGATACTTTGGCGATATAGTTCGTCGAAATTTAGGTGCAAAATTTGACTTTAACAGTTTGAATCGAAATTTAAACATTTGATGTGGAATATTAAGATAACTTTAAATCTAGATTTTGAGTTCATCTTTCCTTCGTTTTGTCAACATTTATCTTCACCGCAATAATTTAGTCTATATTTTTCATCACTTGAACAATTCATTTGACATTTTTTGCTACTAAAATAATTTAAATGGTGTGAATCGGGCTTTGATTGGAAAGATTCAAATAAGCTACAACTCATATTTTGACTCGACTTTCCTTTGTTTGGTCAACAATGTTTTCTGCCATGACAACTGCATTGACATTTTTCACAACTTAAATAATCCAGTCGTTAATTTTTGATAATAAAATAATTTCAACTGTTTGGATCAAAACTTGATCGTTGGATAAGACAGATCAAACAAGCCCGAGTTCAGATTTTGAGGTTGACATTCCTTCATTCTGTCACCATTTTTTCCACGAGAACAATTTAGTTAACATTTTTCACCACTTAAATAATTCAATGGACGTTTTTCACTGCTAAAATAATTTTAACTGTTAAATCGAAACTTGATTATCCAATAGAAAATATTAAAAGAAACTCAAATCTAAATTTTAAGCTCAACATTATCTCTGCTATGATAATTCAATCGATATTTTTCTCCACTTAAAAAATTCAATTGACAGTTTCTATCATGAAAAATAATTTGACTCACACAAATTGTTGGACAATTTAACATATAAATCTATTTTTCATGAAAAATGACTTTCTAGGAAAACTGTTTTCCCCAACAAACACTCCCTAAGTCAAAATTCAAAATAATTGCGCCTTTTGGTGAAAGAAAAACTGTTGAAAATAGCTTGTGGTGGCTAATGCCATATGTAATGCTTATAATTTTTCATTTACCCTTTTTATATTTTTGGAAATCACATTTTATTACACTTTACAATAGTATGGAGCTTTCTCAATTAGGTGGAAATATTTTGTCCGTTCTTTCCCCCCCCCCCCCTTCCCTTTGACCCTTTCCGTTAATGCATAACTTTGATCCAGGAGAGGTGAGTTAACATAAAAAAGCATCACATGAGAATGATAAAGAAAGATACTTACGAGAACGAGACTTGCTGACGCGTCTCGAAAGCGTGGCACTGGGAAAAACAACGAGAGTAAGAAGGACCATGGCGAGTAGGGCAATACTAGAAACCTTCATCGTCTTTGTTCTTCTTCTTCGTGTTCTCCCTGCTGTACTTTCGCCTAAGTCCTGCTTCGTTCACTTTCTGAAGCCAGGTATATATGCTCCTGTGTACTCGTTTAAGTCAGCAAATACTTGATGACAATCAAGCTAAAGAGGCAGCGTGACAAGGATATAAAGGGCGGGAAAAAAAAAAGGGACAAATATTGAAGCAAATCACAGAAAAGTAACTCAAGTTTAGAGGGGAGTCACATGAAACCTGATAACATGCACGCTGGAAAAACGGAAAGATGAAATGAAGTTCACAGGGCTCAAGCGTTTCCTCTACTGTCTTCACGCTTTTATCCAAAAACATTGATTTTTGAAACCATCAAGGCTTATTTTTTACCTGAATTTCTGACTCTTCTGACTTAGTTTAGATGCTGCGACCCCATAATAAATACCAAAAAAGTCCAATTGCCTTTTTCTTTTTTCTTTACATTTTATAAAATTGGGTCAATACAAATTTGAAAATTTCATATCCATTTTGTAAAAAAAATAAAAAATTAATGTTCAGCAATGTTTCATTTTAGATTATAATGGATTAACAGAAAATATTATTTGATATGTTGTTAAATTTTTAATATCAATTGAGCATTCAACAAAGAGCCATGTATATAAGCTCAAATGAGGTTTCAACCCAAAATTAATTGGCAAGGGTGGAGTAACTCACAAACTTATATATACACTCAAGCCCTTTAATTTCATCAATGTGGGATAACACCCACGATTATATTCTTTGAATTTTATCAATGTGGGATAATACCTACTTTCATACTCCAACTTGCTCCCTCACGTGTGAGCTACTAACAAGGCCCGATGCGTGCACATAATTTTTATCAAATGGGACGGTGGCAAAGCAAGATCAAGCAACCTTGCTCTGATACCTTGTTAAATTTTCAATATCAATTGGGCATTCAACGAAGAGCCACGTATATAAGCTCAAATGAGGTTCCAACCTAAAACCAATTGGTAATTGGTGAAGTAACTCACAAGTTTATATACACACTCAAGCCATTTAATTTCATCAATATAGGATAACACCCACTATCATATTCTTTGAATTTTATCAATGTGGGATAATACCCACTTTCATACTCTAATATATGTATTAGGGAATGTTATATAGTGCATACTGAGGATTCCCTAATACCGTGTAATATTCTTTATACTATATCCCTATGATTATAAGTATTTAATTATTTTTAATAGTCAGTTATTTACATCTCCCTTAAGAATGTATAGTAAACTATACTTTTAAGCCCTTCCATTTTTAAAATAATTCTCACCCATTCACCCTTTTCTGAAATAATTTTAAACCTATAAATTAAAAAAAAGTCATTCTTCTTTA
Source organism: Carnegiea gigantea (assembly GCA_029747015.1). Lineage (NCBI taxonomy): Eukaryota > Viridiplantae > Streptophyta > Magnoliopsida > Caryophyllales > Cactaceae > Carnegiea > Carnegiea gigantea. The sequence goes on from JAKOGI010001982.1 coordinate 25,056, forward strand.
TGAATTTAAAATAAAGGCTTGTTCATATCTTAATAATATCTTTTAGAATTTTTGATTTGTTGAAGTCATAAAATTTTTTTTTTTGGTTTTTTCTTATGCTTGTTTACAATTTCTTTAGTATTGGTGCCTTTTGTCCTTTTACATTTTAGATAAGTTACATCAAATCTTAACTTTATTTCCAATTTATATTTTCTTATTTTTAATGATGCTTTAAAAGTTTATTTTTACCTAAATTTGTTTTCATTCTCTAATTTTCTTCTTGATTTTTCTTTAATTTTTCTTCACGAATTCTAATTAGGTTCTTCATTTAATTGTTAATTTGTTATTTTAAATTTACAAAAATATAGAACATTTACATAGAGTTGTGTGGTCAAAATTGAAATGTAAGATAGAACATTAAGGCAAGTAGTGTGAATTTAGAAGGTTGCAATAAATCTTTCCAGAGGCCCAGACCGGGGGATTCCATTAATTGTGAATGCCATCAATGTGACTTCTATGTTGGATGAAGGATCTTCTTGTCGACCATTAGTCGATGGACTCTAGAGGCGGACATTTGTCAGATTCTTTTCTGCGCAGCTTCTGCATACTAGCCCAGTCTTACAGTACTTGTGCTCAAGTTTTAAATTTTAGAACTCCATTATACTATATTTATAAAAAATTTATTTTTTAAAACTCGTATTTTTCCACTTTTTTAGCTTATAGAATTCAAACTTAAATAACTTAATTAAATATTTATCATGGACCCAACCCTTACCATACAACATTTTTTCAAAAATCACTTAAATAATATTTTTTAAAAGAAAAAAAGTAAAATAAAAAAGCACAAAAGGATAAGAAAAAATAAAACGAAAGGAGGAATGGTCTACAGTTCCTCCACATGGTTAAGGATACATTCTGCCTTGGTTGAAAAGAGTGCATGCTATTTTTTTGGAATGTCGGCCCCATTCTTTGGAATGCATGGCAAGGGCTGCGAGTGCTCTTAGTTGGACTGCTTTTGGTCTAGATTATAGAACAGTTTTGGGATTGTGTGGCAAGGTTTCTTTTCAAAAGAATTAACTAGTATGTTCATACCCATATGGAAACGTAAAAAGTCTCATTAATTTTAAATTATAGAATACTCACGTGTTTCCTAATTGTAGGGAAAAAATTTTTAGTTTGACTATTATGAAAACCATATATGCGAATTAAACTTAATAATCTAGCAATTTTATGCAAAAATATGGCGTATTTGAATTAAAAATTCAATGAGTTCTTAATATAATTTACTGACTTTTTAAGTCATCTAAAACATACAAATTATTATGTATTTATTTTCTGAAAATAAATAGCATACATGCATACACCGATAGAGAAAAATCTTATCTATAGACATGAGTGTTAACAGACGTTGCTAAAAGAAACATAACAATGACCACTTGAACAAAATAATAAATCAATGGTTCACAAATTGTCATATTAAAATTCAGAATCTGAGCTTTTGCCTGTATAGAACATTTCATATTTTTACTGTGTGATGCTGATTATGAATTGAGACCAATTCCTTGTAATACTCAGTCTCCACAAACTCTTCTTGCATGCATGACCCCTTCTCCTTCCATTGGAAAATTACCTATTTGTTTTCCCAAAAAAATTAAATCATTGAAATTATTCTTCCATGGTGAAAAAGGGAAGCAAAAAAATAGACGTAAAATTAATTATGTGAGATTGAGATTCGAGGGAATCTCAGGTATGGTCTGTTGAGATCATAATACTCTTGTACGTATAAGATTCACAATTGTCGTCATATGGTGTGTGACATTTAGTATTCCATATTTATATTTATGTTTAAAGAAAAGAAAATAAATCAAAAAGTCAAGTCTCTATTTATTGTTATTTGGTATTATTACCATCAATGCAATAATGGTGTAAGATGGAAAGGTACATATTTCATTACAATATATTTATTATGTATAGTTTTTAAAAAGGAAACAATATTAATATTAGAATTAGAATCTTTTAATATGTATATATTTCAAAAACATAGAAAGGAAAAAATAATAATAATGAAAATTACAAATTTTTTATTATTTTTTAATAGACTTGGATTTAGGTTAAGAATTAATGTTGAAGTTGTGAGAACTTTCCTTATGTTAAATCATATATATATATATATATATATATATATATATATATATATTATATATATATATATATATATATATATATATATATATATATATATATAAAACTGAGTCTGAGTGATGTAGTTACGACACGTCTCATCCTAAGCATTTATAGCTCAAAAATCACTTGCATGTAAAGTACTTATTCACAATTAAGATTTTAAGAAATGTACAAAAGAGAAAATATTTTAGTTTCTAAAGTGGAATAATTCATCAATTACTACATAACCTAGTTTAACCAAAACTTCATTAGACGACTTCGATGTAGATGATTGCTTGACTTCCATTTTCCAAGTTGACTTCTTTTGCCAGGGATGGATAATATGATTTATTATGTGTCCTTTTATAAGGAAAATTGGTTTATGTTACAGTTTACTAAAATTCAAATAAGTTTAAATATGCACTATGTTAATGTCATATGACTTTTTATTTAAGCATTACATACATTAATCTCATATGACTGTTTATTCTCTTTATAGAATTTAAATACATTTTTACATATTATTGTTTTTCCTTTCGTCCACGACTCCATGACATGATGTACATCTTAGCTCATTTGGTATTTAATTAATGACATTGTATATTCTTACTTGATTTGACTTATTTTTCCTATTGTAGATGGTTTATTTGGAGCAGTAAAGAAGGTAAGATTACACCCTTAATGTCATTGTTTGTCACTCTATTATGCTTTATCTTAAAAGAGACTGATATTTCTTTGCTTTTATCCTACTGAACTAAAGGTCAATTTGGTAAACGATAGACTGGTAACACTGCAACACAATTCATCACAATCATCGAAGTAAGTATTTCCTACCTTGCCAACGAAATGCTTTTGAATGTATGCTTTCTATTTGATTTTTTAAGCCTGTGCTACCCTAACATTATATCATTTAAGTATTACATACATTAATCTCATCATATGACTTTTAATTTTATTTGTAAAATTTAAATACATTTTTACATATTATTGTTTTCCTATTCCTTCAATTTCAATGAACTTTGTCAATTTCTTTTCTAATAATAAATCACCTTAAGTTACGGAGCAACTAATAGATTCATTTTTAACAATTTATGTTCATAACACTCAACCATCATACGACTTTTGATTTTCTTTGTAAAATTTAAATACACTTTTACATATTATTGTTTGCCTATTCCTCCAATTTTAATGAACTTTGTCCATTTCTTTTCTAATAATAAATCACCTTAAGTTACAGAGCAATTAATAGATTCATTTTCAACAATTTATATGTCATAACACTCAACCTTTCAAATGCATTTCTACATTATTTAATAGGATTGATTGTATCATGCATCAACCTTTCAAATAATTCATTCTAAATAAACCTATATAATTAAAATCATAAAAGTGTCATTAGCCCATATTCTTAAGGTTCAATTTACACTTACATGTTCTTTCTACCCTTTTAAATTCCATGAAATTAGTTATAGAATATTGGTTGGTTATCCATATATAATATTATGGGTGACCCAGTCACTTTTTTAATTTTCTTAATAAAATTAATTTCTATATATTATTTTTTATCCATTCCTCCAATTTTAATAAACTTTATCCATTTGGTTTGAGTTGGTATTTTTGCATAATGTAGTAACAAGTCAGGTTTAACATCATGCGTTATAGAATGGATTAATAAATTCCTTATCAATCCAAAAAGAAATTAATAGATTTCTTTTTAATAATTTATGTTCATTTTTAATAATTTATGTTCCATAACACTCAACCTTCCAACTACATTTCTAGAACACTTTAATACAATATTTACTAGGATTATTTGTTTTATGAACAACCTTTCAAATAATTCATACTGTAATTTAATCCTTAATTTTAAAAATTAATTATATTGTCCTCTAAATTGTCTAGTATATTACTATATAAAGGTGCCCAATTGTACATTCACAACCACTGACTACTAAGCAACTGAGGATAATCAAAAGCTATTGCAATGGATAATTATTCTTTTATCCATCAATTATCTGCTGAAAAAGCTGATTGGCGAGTAAAAGTTAGAATGTGAGATTGCTATAACATGAAAGACAGCTCATTCTTGAGTCACGATATGGTTCTCATCGATGAAAGGGTTAGTAGCTAAAATCTTTATTATTTTGTTGTTATCTTAAGTATGATATGTTAAGCAATACCAACTTCCTCCATATCATTTTTCTTGAAAAGAAATGAAATATATTAATGCTAATATTAGTCAAACATGTTGTCATGATAATATTATATAATATTTTCAAGACTAGGTAGAGTAGATGTTAGTTTTCATAGCCATATGGTTCTCTAATTACATTAGAATGCTTTTTTCTTTTTTAACAGGCGATAATAGTTCACTTCAAACCAAGTTATGTAATATAATACATTTTTTCACTTTTGTTTGATGTAGGAAGATTACATTCATGCGGCTATCAGATCAAATTTTGTGGACCTCTATTCTGACCCTCTTAAAGAGGGCAGCATTTTCATGATACAAAATTTTATAGTAAAGCCTAACAAAGACAATTTTCGAGTTGTTAGCGATAGTATGACAATGTTGCACTTTCATATAAACACTATTGTTGAAAAAATCGAAGCTGATTTAGGCCAAATATTGAGATACAAGTTTGATTTTTTTGATTTTGATAGGCTTCATCTTCGAGCAGGAAACAACAATATTTTAATAGGTGTAGTTCATTCTCTTATATATCTACCATCAAATTTCATCTAATTCGATTATCATAATAAATTAAAAAAATTTTGTTGTTTTACAGATGTCATCGGATACATTGTAAGTCACGGATCAATTCAAACCCCCAAAAAAAAAAAAAAATGGTGATAAAAGTGTTCAATTTTTTGTTCTCGAACTAGAGGATTTTTGGTGAGTCTATTGTTGGATTGTATGTAACTTACAAACTCCGTACATGTTATTTACATGATTTTGTAAAAGTTAAATTACTAGACTGTATGGAGGACTATGAAAACCAATGCAAATTATTCTCTAATAGTACAATTAATATTGGTTTATTCACCTCCAGTATGATGAAAGAATTTGCTAGTGAGTATGAAGAAATATGTCCGATCCTTCAAAAGTCAAAGAAGATACAATAATATTTTTAATTACTTGAGAAATATGGACTAAAAGACAAATGAACATAACAACTTCTAATGTTGTAATGCAGGTAATGTGACATTATCTTCATCTTCGACCACTTGCATATATTTAAATCCAAACCTCAAAGAAGCCAACTATTTGAAAACACATTTGGAGTAAGTCTTTCTTGCTAGAACAATTTATTTATTTATAAGAATAATTATATCACATTCATTTCACTGGTCATCTACTAAGGAACTCAGTGTGGGAACACTTGACATGACGTCTGAAACCATCACTAAAGAGGAGATAGTGTAGAAGCTTTAAAATTTTGAAGAGATCCTCAAAACAACTAAAAAAGGCTTTCACAAGGTATAAGCATTTTAAAATTTTGATATGTAGTATTTACATAATTTAAAATATCGATAATGATAATGTTGTTTGCTATACTAGGCACATAACATTCTTTACAAATATTAGAATGACTATGCTATAAAAATCTTCTTTCACAACCCTCATTGAAAAATGACCTATTTTCAAAGTATATTATAGTTCCAATTTCTTCCAAGTTGTATACCACCTAAACCAATCCTCTTTGTAACTTTGAAATTTCTAGCATCTTTTAACATATTTATGTTCATTTTCTATCTATACCTCCCATAATTGTGTATCTATTGAGATGGAAAAAAATTCTCAAGAACATGAAATTGATTTCTATGTAAACTAACACCTTTTTCCCCTACTTGGAAGGAATTGCGTTTTTACTGTGTCGTTGAGATTGTCGATGTCAAAAGAGAAAAGAATTGGAGATATATCTCATGTTATAATAATATTTGCATAAGAAAACTGAGAAAGTTGGGACCTCACTTATATTGTGAACATTGCCAGAGAATGTTGAAAAACCTGTTATAAGGTAATACTAATAACAATTTTGTTATGTTCTCTATAAATATTTCAAAATACATCACATAACAATGGAACTTTGCATGTTTCGATTGGAACTTGTAGTTAGAGATGAATATGATGCCATAATATTTATCCTGTTTGATAAATAGGCTGAGAAATTCATTGGCCAGTCATGTCTCACTCTTTGGGATATGGATGAAAATGAAAAGGTTGTGTTACATTACATCCTACAATTATTTGAATTCATGACGAAAAGATTATAAGATCGTGTATGACCCATTCTTAAACGTTTTACCTCATAGGTTGAAGATGACAAAGATAAACTTCCATTTCCAATCAAGAAAATTATAGGAGACAAGCACATTTTTCAAACAAAAGCCTTTTCCTTTGACAAGTTAGCTACCGAATAAAGTTTCATTATAAGGAGAGTTTTCTCAGAATCTTATCTTTTGGAAGGACATAATAAAAAGGTAGTCAAATATCTATAAAATGGGTGTTATGCCTTCCATTTTTTATATAATATATGATTCTTCTAAAATCACATATATTATAGGTGGTATTAAATGCACATAATGCATCAAGAGGGAGAGAAGTTGTGATAGATACAACGAATGTCAAAAGCTCATCCGCCATCACCAAAGATAAGCTTAAGAGGATAACAAAGTAAGTAAAATCCAAATTTCTGTGCATTTTTTTCAAACAAAAAGAAATCTCATTATCACCTTTTGGTCCAGGTTGGGTTCCAATAATATGAGCATGAACTACAAGATTACCCAAACCTAGAGGATCATGACTGCAACATGGAGAAAGTGAATTCAAACAAAAAAAGAAGGAAGATCAAGTATGTAATGGTTAACCATATGCAATTCATTTCTTATGTCTTCTTAATGTGAATAGCTTTTAACTTCAGGTTGTTCAATTGATAGCTTCATTGATGATGAAGATGATGAGGATGAGAACATGAATGATGTTGGTGCAAGTAACGGTTCCATAGATATTTGATGTTGTCGATGTCATCATCAAGAGCTATAACGAAAGTAGCATTTGGAAACAGTTATAAATAAAATTGTTTAGGAATTTGAGTAGTAATGATAAATATTGTTGAACTTTTAAGGAAGATTACAATATTATTACTTTCTTGCTTAAATATTTAAGCTAATATTTTTAAAGGTATTAAAGTTTTTGGAAATACCTAATTCATCATGGTGTTCCTAATGGGGAATGATAATGTCTTTACCGTACATTATCATTCAATTATAAAACAAAATGGGATTTACAAAATTTTAGAATTATTTGCAAAGATAAATTCAGCTACATCAAATTATACATAGCATAATGCTGCGTTCAATATTTTTGTATATTGAATTTACAAATATGTCCAACAAATGTTCTAGCTTCAATTCTCATTTCCTACATGATTGTACTATTAGGTACTTTTTTTTTAAGTAACCATGGGGTGTGGATGTGCTAATATGCGTACAGTAACAAAATTGTATAGTTATTGATAATTCAATGTGATCGAGAATAGCTATTGGCACGAACTATACACATATTTAACAAAAATAATGTACATCGTATATTAGAATCATATATATGTTAAGCAAAGTTGTTTAGAATTATAAATAAATAGCCAATTGGAAAGCTATAGTCATACCTGTAATCCCCATGCTACCAACAGATGAACTATACCGTTTACTCCCTCTACCCTTTATTGTAATAAAATATATCGTGTAAGGATGTTATACTATAGAATCCATTGATTCTTAATTCCCACTTTTTAACCAGATTATTAAAAGTAGTAGTACAAGGGAATTTTTAAATTGAATTTGCGTATAGTTCAATTAGGGTTTCAAACCACTTTAATCAATTGAATTTGCGTATAGTTCAATGTTATATTTTAAACAAAATAAGAAGTTAGTCACAACTTTTCTATACTATAAAAATGGTTCTCAAATATCATTCGCATTTTCTTTAAGAATTCCGTCTACTAAATTGTGTCACTAACACTATGATTCATAGCCTAAGTGGACTACTCATATTCTTAAACTTACATATAACAAGTAGTTATTTACAATTAAGATTGTAAGAAAATCCATTAAAATTGCATGTTTAAAAAAAATATGTCTAACCATTATCTTGGATGGCCACTACGTTAATGTTTACCACCTATAATAATATCGAGATAAATTCGAATTAATATCTTTTCCTTTTAGGAGCTCAAAAATGCGAACATACCATCAAAAGTAACAATTCAAAGTAGAATATTTAAGTACTATATGCATTAATCTCATATGACTTTTTATTTTCTTTATATATTTACAATACATTTTTACATATTATTCTTCGCCCATTACCCTAATTGTAATGGAATTTGACCTTTCTATTTTCTCATACTAAATCACCATAACTTATAAAGAAATTAAGAAACTTATTTAAGCAAATAGAATGCATCTCTTACATTGATTATACATTGGTTGCTAATGAAGGATTTTGAGTAGGCTTATAAGGGATTATTAAGATGATTGTATTCATTTCCCTTTCTTTGCTCTTCTATTTATTTCTTTTAATGGAGTCATAGCATAGTGTAGGAGTATTGCATTGATTACTTACAACTGTTATAACGTCTAATGGCTTCTCACTTTTAATTGGTGTGATTAACCTTAGCAAATGAGCTACCAAACGATAATTATTGTAGTATTTGTTTCCAAGTGTCATGGGTTAACATGTTGTGGTAAAAATTAGAGTTTTAGAAGGATTATGAATCCAAAACAAGATATGACTATAAAAGGACGCCATAAGCGGAGCTTGATAATTTTTTCTTTTAATTTTTACTTCAAAATTCCAAACTCGGTAATTGAATTTTGAATTTACAACTGACAACTCCATTTACAATTACAAGCTATGTCATATTACAAGTGGAATTATTCCATTTCTTGAATGAAACCCCACCATCAATATCCCAAACCAAGGGCAAGTGACTAAATTTATAATTAATAATTGTTGCTTTTAAACTTTTAGAAATTTACAATCATGAACACTACCATGTCTTTAGCCTTACTAATACTCTAATTATGTCTTCTAATAACCATCAACATAATAGAATTCCAAGAAAGAGGTCTACCACATGCGCATATACTTCTTTGGTAGGAAAATAGTAGAGAACATGGAGATGCAAAATTAATAGACAACATTATCTCAGCTGAAATTCTAGAGAAAGAATGTGAACTTGAATTATACAAAGTGGTTTCACAATTTATGGTGCATGGACCATGTGGAAATGAGGTCAAGCATGCTCCTTGCATGTCTGAGGGTATATGCATAAAGAAGTTTCCTAAGGCTTTTCATGCAGAGAGTACGTTAGATGAGAATGGATATGTTGTCTACAGAAGAAGAGACAATGATAGGTAATCACAACTACACATTACCTTCTCAATTTTATAAACAAATCCATTATTGAATTGATTTTTTCCCCTCATTTCATCATGACACAGGTTTGTGATGAAAGAAGACTATAAGTTGGACAATAGATTTATTGTTCCATAGAACTACAAATTGTTGCTGATGTTTAGAGCACACATTAATGTCGAATGATACAATAAATCTAGGGCCATCGAGTACCTTTTTAAGTACATCTCTAAAGGCCCAAACAGAACAACAATGGTGATTGAAGACAATGTCAAAGTAGATAATATCTCCAATAAGCAAGAAATCAAAACTATTGATGAGATCACAATGTACTTGGATTGTAGATACCTTTCAACTTGTGAAGCGGCATGGAGAATATATCAATTTGATAATATTTTTGAACTGCAGGAGTTACAAGGCTTCAACTTCATCTACCAGAGCAACAACCAGTTACCCTAGGTGACATCAATAACCTACAAAAAGTTCTTTCCAAAGAGGGAATTGAAGAAACCATGTTCATGGAATGGATGAAGATGGACAGTATATCCACTGAAGCCAAGGAGTTGACATATGCTGAGTTCCCTAAGAAGTTTGTTTGGAATGAAAACTACAAAGTTTGGATGCCAAGAAAACAAGGTACTTGCCTTGGAAGAATAGTGTACGTCCATCCTACCACTGGAAAGAAATATTACCTTAGAGTGTTGTTAAACTCGGCAAAAGGACCTACCAGTTACGAAGACATTAGAACAGTGAATGCAATAGTGTACCCAACATTTAAAAAAGCTTGCTATGCACTTGGGCTTCTAAATGATGACAAAGAATGGAATGATGCTCTACTTGAAGCAAGTCAGTGGGCTATAGCTTCTCAATTAAGAGAATCGTTCGTGACAATTCTACTCTTTTGTGAAGTTAGTGACCCAGTCCAATTTTGGCAAACCAATGAGCAGCTCTTATCAGAAGATATGTTATATAAGAAAAGAAAACTATTCAAACATCCAAATCGCATCCTTTCACGAGAATAAATTTTGATTTTTTGCTTGGTCGAGATTGAAAAGCTACTCAAGAAGAATGGTAAGAGCTTTAGAGATTTTAATGGCCTACCCCATCTAGATTTGGAAGAAATAAAGCACCTCGACAATAAACTCATACATGAGCAACTAATATATGATGTTCATGAGCTAAAAGGACAACATGATGAATGGAAAAGTTCCTTAAATCAGCAAAAACTTGAAGTGTACAAGTCTGTGCCATGCCACAAACAATGAAGGCTGTGTGTTTTTTGTATATGGGCATGGCGGTACTGAAAAGACATATTTATACTGCACAATAGTAGCAAAGTTGAGAAGCAAAGGAAAGATTGCACTTACTGTTACTTCCTTAGGTAAATATTTCAATAACCCATTGAATTGTCATTCCCACTGCACCATGGTTGATTTATAAATATTTTAATTACCATACTTTAAGTTAAAAATTTACTAATAAATATTGGTACATATATACGAATCTAATGCAAATGTTATCCTCTTCTAATTAGGCATTATTTCTTTACTCCTGCCGGGAGGTCGAACAGCACACAGCAGATTTGACATACCCATAGACTTGACTAAAACAAGCACATGTGGGATCCGGCCGAAAAGCCAATTGGTAGATTTTCTATGTCAAACTTCACTCATTATATTGGATGAAGCACCCATGGATCACAAATATACATTCGAAGCTGTGGACAGGAGCTTAAGAGACATCATGGGTTTGAAAAACAATGAATGAAGATTCAAATTATTTGAAAGGAAGACATTGCTTCTAGGTGGTGACTTTGGACAAGTCCTTCCGGCTATCACTAAAGGAAAAAGACAGGACGTGGCCCACGCTACAATAAATAGATCATACATATGGGACCACTGTCAATTGTATATGTCGACAACTAATATGAGGGTACGTGATGAAACGACAAATGGAGAAAAAGACGAAATAAGAGAACAATTCAACAAATGAGTTTTAGATATTGGAGATGGTTTGGTTGAATTAAAGACAAGGGATGGAAAAGGAGAAGCCGCATGGATCAAAATCCTAGAAAAGTATATCCTCAACATAAAGGTGACCCTATTAGCACCATTGTCAATAATACTTACCAAAACTTTGATCAACACTGGCAAGATGAGGCATACTTAAAAGAGAGAGTCATATTGACTCTATTAAATGAAACAACCGACGAAATAAATGAATATATTTCAAATTACATTCAGTGTACAAAAGTCCTGGCGAAATATTCACAGGCTCAATGGAGTCATGTGAACAAGAATGCATGGTCCCCACTAAATACCTTAACACATTGAACTTCTCAGGCCTCCCAAACTATGTCTTAAAGCTCAAAGTTGGTCTCTCGTAATGTTATTGAGAAATATAAATCTAGGACTAGGACTCTACAATAGGAAAAGATTGTTGATAACACATTTGGGAAGATATATTGTTGAAGGGAAGATCATCTCAGGAAATAAAATAGGTACCAAGGCCATCATCCCTAGAATAGTACTAAGCTCAAGTGATCCTGAATTCCCATTTGTCATGAAGAGAAGGCATTATCCTTTAAGAGTGTGCTATGCCATGACCATCAATAAGAGTCAAGGACAATCGCTGAAAAACTGGGAGTATACTTATTCCAAAACAGTGTTTAGCCACGGGCAACTGTATGTAGCAATGTCGAGGGTAATATCATCAGATGGACTGAAATTCCTAATTAACGAAGATGACATCAATTACAAAGGGCACACAAGAAACATAGTATACAAAGAAGTCTTTAATAACATACCAAAGGTAAGCAACTATAGTTCTAACTATTAGCACATTTATACATACATACATACATACATACATACATATATATATACATACATACATATATATATATATATATATATATATATATATATATATATATATATATATATATATATATATATATATATATATATATATATATAACACAAGAAATTTATATTTTCAAAATTTTCCTTTTGCAGTGATGGGGACAATGTTCCACTCAGGAAACAAGAAGTTGACATATGAGTTAAACGGTACTAACAGTAACTCTGAAATTAGCGTAACCATCAATTTAATGTAACACTTTTTTTTTTATTTCATTACAAAATTGGAAATAAATTAGAATATAAGAGATTCCATTACGTATTAGTTATACATATCCTTCAATAAAAAGCTCATTGAAGAAACTCGTCTCACCACAAATTAATAAACTAAATATCAAACAACTACTTAGGACTGAAACAGGGTGTCATTACTGCTAATTTGACCATCTTTTATAACAATTTTGACACTCAATTAATTCCTAGAAACCTAAGAATACTACATTAAGATCTAAATAGCTACAACTTCCTAATTCAAGCCCACTAAAATTCAAGTGAACCCATGCAAATTACATGATTAATGAACTTTGAAATTTCAGCATTAACCATGAACTACAAAGATTGAAAAATGGCCATTGCATTGAAAAATTATTGCTATCTCATAATCTCAATCTAAATAGCATATTCACACTAAAATAATAAAAGAAAATTTAAAATGAAAAATAAAAGACAAGCACCATTATTGAAGGAGCTCTAAATGATATATTCAAAGGTTAATTTGATGGCTCAAGCTCAAAAGAGAAGAACTGTAGCTTTAGCTTTATGATAATAATCAAATTATAATAAGGCCAAAAATATTGAACAAAAACACAACAATTATAATTGTTGGTGCGTTAGAGCAACAGAAAGTTATAGGAAATAGGATAGAAGAATTAGATGCCAACCTCATTCCTCTTAGTATAATCAACCACTAGAAAGAATTAAAATAGGAGAAAATAAATTGTCTTATATTTCATTCATTTATTACGAACATTTTCTACTTTAAACTTTCCATTCAGAAATTAGTTACTTTTCTTCAAAAGGCAAATGCGGGGCAAAGTTACATGTTTTGTTAAAGCACTGCATGTTGACCTTAGTTAATAATTAACAACCATAAAGTGTGTGTCGTATAATACCAGTAATGCTTAAAATTTCAGTGTCCTAACACATATAGTAATAGTATCTCAGTTATTAATAATTTAAAATCATGTAACTCAATGCCATTTTACCTTTGCAAAGAAGTACAATGTCAATTTGAACTTAAAGAGGATCTTGCATGTCAATTTTAGGTGAACAAGAATCTCAAGTTAGCCATCAAGAGTATCACATTTGAAGGTGCTACAATGTATCCTACATTAAAGTTCAATAATAAAGGGCTCTTGCTTCAATTTCCTAGTGATTGTAATCGTAACATTTACCTTGGTTCTCTTAATGGTGCCTTTTGTTTAAAATAAATAGCAATGATAAAATATAGTAACTGAGTATTGAATGACCTCTTCTTAACTTCTATAATTCATGATATAAGGTTTGAAACCCATAATACTATCGAGATAAATTCAAATTAATATCTTTTCCTTTTAGGAGCTCAAAAATGTAAACATACCATTAAAAAAATTCAAAGTACAATTTTTAACAACAATCCGTGCGTAGCATGGGCTTAAGTATTAGTGTATATGTAGATAAGTAAACGTTGCAAACTAGAGCAAACAGTTGATACAACCCTTGCGTCTTCCTTCATTAACAAAAAAATATATATAAATATGTCAAAGCTTATCATGGCTTCTCAAGATTAGTATATAATAAATTAATATTGCACTTTTAGATGATAGAATAATTTGATTAATAGATTCTCATAGTTGGAGAATAGATCAAAGGCTTGCTTAGCAAGCAGTTGTTAATTGTTAGCTGTCAACTATTTAAATTAGTCATTTCCATTGAAAGTTTGAATTAAAACAACAACTCTCATTGTAGGCCTTTCTTGCATGGGGTACGGAGAGGTCTATATGTAGGTATCCTTATGCGAGCATCACTCCCCATGGATAGATTGATTCAATGATACCCATAAAAGATTTTGGGAAAGTATTTTAAAGTCAAAAATCTATTGACACATAAAAGTTGGGATCCCCAGTCCAACCTCAGATCATACCGGGTTGAACCAAAGACTGAATAAGAGTTAAAGGGCCGACCAAAGACCAAACCGGTTACGAGTTGAATCAGACCGGGATCGATCAGCAAAGCCCGGATCGGGTCGGGATCGCACTTTTTAATTTAGTTCAAAAATAAAATTTGTTAAGAACAAATTGGAACAAGTGTATTAGAAAAAGAGTTGTGAGGAATCAACAAGTCAATTAACTTTTTTTTAAAAAAATTGATAAAGAAATTTAGAAAGACATCGATAAACATCCACAGATCACAAATGAGAGTAGAACAGTATCAAAAACTTCATAACGAAAGCTAAAAATCTTCAAGGTGTCTAAGTACATGTGATACTTTTTCAGTCCATGGTCTGGTTCTTCGGACAGTCGGTTTGGAGCTAACCGGGCCAGATTAAAGATTGAAGAAGATCAATGGCCTAGACAGAGGATCGAATTCCTTTAGTCTAGTGTGGTTCGGTCCGATCTAACCCGATCTTTAGTTCGGTTCAGTTTTGGACTGAATAATGTATACCCCTACACAATAGGTAGCAAATACAACACACTTGCACCATTCTTTCTTTTTTTTTTTTGGGCTACTTTATTCATCGGTTTATGTGTCATCAATATCCCCTTTTTCTTCAAAGATTGAACCCAAGCATCCGGACGTTTCAACCCTTGCAGTAGCCACACCAACAATAGTCATTTTGTCCTTCACGTCCCCTTCCACTCCACTGAACGTAAAGCATTTAGACTCTAGAGTCCTCTCTAATGCTCCAATGTTGTTAACCCTATCTCTAATATTGATAAAAATAATATCATCAGCAAGTAGCACACACTATGGTGCTTCATCTTGAATAACTTCAGTGATCTCATCCACAATCAATGTAAAAGACAAAGAGCTCAGCACTAATCTTTGATGGAGCATAATATTTATAGGAAAGTCATTTGCATCCCTTCTGAAGATCCTAATTCTCATCCTTATTCCATCATACATATCTTTAATAATAGAAATATATGCAACTGACACGTCTTTCTTCTCCAAACACCTCCATAATGGACTGTTTCTAAAAAAGTATTTGAAAAATAATTAGTTGCATTTGAAAAAGATTTGAGGTAAAATTTCATTTAATTGTACCCTTATCTCTAATTCACTATTTCATGGAACATGATTTCTAATTTATTAGTTACATAATAATCGAATTTATGTCATATGTATAAATAACCTTCACCTATAAAAGCTTATTTTCTTTCTAATTTTACATAATTTGCAGGCATTATATATATTATTTTATTTTCAATTTAAATATGTGCTCATGTGATGCCTATGTATTGACCATTAGCTTCTAACTCTGAAATACACCCATTATGCCAAAAATTAGTCTGATTGATATATTTGATAACTGGCTTTGTCACAGTTGAGATTCAAATGTTGGTTCCCATATAGTTCGAAGCCAAAAGCACCTTGGCTGATTGTAGAAACTAAAAATTTGATAATATGCGCCATCTTAAAAATAAATTCAAATTGATTACTTTAGGTGAGCCCATTTAATTTATTTAATTTATTTATTAAATCGAGCCCAAATCAACTATCAAGTCACAGCCCAGATGACTGTCAAGTCACAACCTAAATGATTGTCAAGTCAATGGTCAAGCTTACTACTAATTCACCAATTAAATTAACTTGCAAGTCAAAAGCCTACTAAATGGCCCAAGAAGACAAACTAGTTGCAAACTGTAGTAGGAGGAGCGAATTATTGCCCTATAGATGGAACATTACTCTCTTGATTGATGTGCAATCGTGGTTCCAAAACTTTGGTTCCAATTTTCCTACTGATGAAGTTAGTCAAACTACTTGTCTTCCTAATTTTAAATTAAAATTTCTTGATGCCGTCAATAGGAGGAAGACTTTACCGCATGGAGTGGATGAATTCGAAGCTTACACCAATCCTGTGTTTCAACCTTTTGGTAAGGAGGAAGATTATTATAGTGGTAGTGATTCTTCACTGGCATCTCCAAGGAATTGACTTTTCTCACAAGCTGAAGTTCCTTTGACACTATTGTCATGCTAGCCATGGTGATAAACATGACGATAAAGGCTGCAAAATTAGAGGGCCAAGTGGCAGACATGAATCCCACGCTAGTTAGATAGACTCTTAAAGGAAAGCACAAAAAAGGATGCCCAAATCAAACATCAAAACAAATGGATTGTTGATTTGACAAAGAAGTTTGAAAAGCAGTCGTCTAAAGTGTCTAACAAAGGCTCAGGGAGTGAAAATTCTGACAAAGAGCTCACAACAAAGAGTTGATGAATCCAAACCAAAGAACGATTTAACCTTAAGCTCAATGTCAGTTAAGGAAATTCAAAACTTTATACCTAGTGTCTTGAAGAGGCCCATATGGGAGGAGATTCTTATAAAACTCACTTGCATAAGAAACTTTGTGCAAAGAGGATCGATGCACTTTATATGCCTCATGGCTATCAACCACCTAAATTCCAACAATTTGAAGGCGAGGGGACCTAAAGTAGCATGTCGTGCACTTCATCGAGACTCACAATAACGACCTCATAGAAGGTGATCTCTTGGTGATGCAATTTATACAGTCCCTTTAAAGTATTAAATTCAATTGGTATACAAAGCTTACTTCGGGATCCACTAATAGTTGGGGGCAAATGGAAAGTGAGCTATTAAATCACTTCTATAAGATGCACCATTTAGCATAGTAGAATTGACCCACACTAAGCACCAAAATGATGAGGATGTCTTTAATTACATTAATCTTTCGCATGCTCTCTCTCTCTCTCTCTCTCTCTCTCTCTCTCTCTCTCTCTCTCTTTCTCTCTCTCTATGTGTGAAATGTAAAGATCACATGTCCAAAACCTCTGCTGTTGAGATATATGCCCAAGGGATGGATTAGGATATATTGTGTGCATTCCAAGTGAACAAGCCTAAGACATTCCAATAATTAGTAATATTAGCTCATTATATGGAGCTTACAACTGTTGACTATGGATGACAGTTCAATGAAGATAAATTGATGGCATTGCTAAGAAATAGAAGTTACATGGTTAGAGATTGTTAAGAGAGTGAATATCCTTATTCTGAGTCTAATGCACCAAAAATGCCTATCAAACTTCTTGATAAAGGACTTATAGAACTCCTAAAGTCAAGACGTACTATAAAAATTAGAAGAATCAATGATCTTAAATATTACAAGTATCACATGATCATCAGTCATCCTATAGAGAAGGATATATTATTAAAGGACCTAGTCATGCAACTTCTAAAAGAAGGAAAGATTACATTGGACAAAGAAAATGTTGAAGAATCTGAGTGACCACCTTTGAAGGTCAGATTGAAGTGGTTTCACCAGAAGGACAATCCAAAATGAAGAATTTAGGGGGTAAACTTCTAATTCATCCTTGTAAATACTAAGTCATAAAAGTGAGGGACTCTCAACTCATAAGAAAGATTTCATACTTTGAGATCGTCATCGTAATTGCCCAAGCTACTAAGTATGACTTGCTTCTAACAGTAAAAAAATTCCTCAAGATGCCAAACCAAGACTCCTAAGTCACAAAAAGCCTTAGACTTTTAAGTCGTTACCGAGACTCTAAAGTTACCAAACTACAAGACTCCTAAGTCATCAAAGTTAAGGACTTTCGTGTATCTTAGGGTAATGATAATTGTTTGAGTTTTCCACTCCTTTTTTCATTCATTTCCCCTACTATTCCTATAATTTAGTGGGATTTGACCAAGTTTGACCTCCTCTAGGGTTATTGCCTTATTTTACCGTCGTTTCTTCTTATTTTTAGGTTTTTCTCTAGATATCCAATACAAAAGAAGGGTGTCGGTGGCCATCACCCCCACGATAGGCTATTGCTAGCCTATAGTCACCCACCTTAATTCTAGGGTGTGGTAATAGCTGGTCGTTGTGGAGGTGGCAGGCCATTGCCATCCCCTAAACTTTTCTAGGCAGGCAATAGGTAGGCCGTGGCAAGGCCGATCCCCTGTATGGTTTCCGGTTTTTCTTGCCCATAAATACTAGTTTGCCTAATTTCAGGATTATGCCTAATTTCCCCTGTAAAAAGCACTATAAGAACACTCTAAGGTTAGTTTTGGGTTGATAAAGGATTAGGGTTCTTGGTTTGATTGAAGATTGTGAAGATTTACATTCATCATTACCTTAATCTAAGTGTGTTTCTCTCTATCTTTATTTTCCTCTTTGTTTCGTTGTTGCTTTAGCTTGTTTGATTATACTTATTTGTGACTGTTCGATTAGAAAAATGATGATTTGTGAGTAATCTGCCCAATTTGAGTTGGGGATTAGGAGCTAGTTTGGCTTAATAAGCTAGGTGTTGTCTCCTCTTGATTTAATTCTAAGTTTCTTATGGGTCCCTCCCTCTACCACCAAGTATTCGATGAAATTCACAAAAGGACATTCCACCAATACTTAGAAACTGCATCGGAAGGTGAGTTATCACCTTATGTGGATAGAAGGAAGGAGAACAGGCCTTGGTATGAAAATAACCCAAGGCCTTGTTAGGTGCAAGTTGGCTATCTTAAATCTTAACCTTTTAAGCCCCTATAAAAATAGGTGGGCTTGTAGATCCCTATGAAAGGAGGCTTGTGTATTTTAATTGAGCTAATCATCGCCTTTAATATGCTTTGTAAGTTAACCCAAGTATGGAATCCACACCTTTTAGAAATAAAGAGGTCATCTAGTAACTAATTCCTCGACTTTAGTCCTTTCTCCCATTAGATTTAAAACCACTAATTTTTATAGCCTATTCTATTTACTTTTTCAATCATAACTTAGATCCCTCTAGATTCAACCCATTTGATTAGTTAGGTAGTCTAAGATCTTATTCTCTGTGGACTACACCCCAAGTACTCGACGATAAATCGTGCAGTTGCGGTTACAAATTTAAAACTTAAATTCTTCAATTCTTGTCAAGTTTTTGGTGCTGTTGCTAGGGAACAAGTTTCTCTTAGATATCATTACTAGACATATGGTTAAAGGCTATATTTTTGTTTTTACTTTGTTCATTGTTTGCTATAATTTCTTAGGCTGCCTTACCTCCTTGGTAGTGCTTTGTGTTGCATGCTCAAGAGAAGCCAAGGTTCGGGTGATTTGATTCCATTTGATCCCAAGATTGACGTAACTTTCCGAGCACGCCAAAGAAATGCAAGATGCCAAAGTAGGGAAAGTAGCTAAACCCAGGAGGTAAATATGGATCCCGCTACAACCCTGTTGAGGGACTTTGTCATGTTGGATCCAAGCGCCATTCCATCAAGCATAGTGAGACCTCCCATGGAAGCCAACAACTTCCAATTCAACCCAACATTCATCATATCGTTCCAACAAGATCAACTAGGAGGCTATTCTATGGAGAACCCTAACAACCATATTGCCTCCTTCCTAGAGAGATGTGATATAATCAAGATGATTGGGGTTTCTAATGATGCTATCCGCTTGAGGCTCTTCCTTTTCTCCTTGAAGGATAAAGTCAAGTATTGGCTCTTGAACTCAAATGCCAATTCATTCACTACATAGGATAGTCTCTCCAAGGCATTTTTGTGCAAATATTTCTCATCCAGGAAAACCGCCAAACTCTAGAACGAAATACCTCCTTCTCTAAAATAGAGGGTGAGTCCTCGTATGAGGCTTGGGAGCGGTTTAAGGGGCTTCAATAGGAATGCCCTCATCATGGCATCTCAGATTGGTTATTGGTACAAACTTTCTGCAAGAGTTTTCAACAACTAATGAAGATCTCCATCGATGCGGCCACCAAGGGCACCCTCATAGGCAAACAGATCAATGAAATGGCCTCAAACAACTATCAATTAGGTTAGAATAAGGGGTTACCCCAAGAAAGAAGGAAGACATGAGATCGATGCTCTTACTATGCTATGTTAGTAAAATCCACAAGCGCACGGTCCTCGTTATAGCACTTGAGGGTCGATCCTCAGAGACGAGTTATGAAATTAGGTGACTCATAAACTAATCTAATTTAATATTCTATATTAAAAGAAACTACCAAGATTTTCATCGAAATTAAAACTCAATGCTAGATTAACCAGAACTAAGGTCGAGTTATTCTACCAATTAAAAGACTAAATAGACAATATTAATTCATAGAATTATGAGCTCTAACTTGCAAAGAATACAATCAAAATTAAACTCAAGCACTAAGTTGCAAATAATTCAACCCACCGACACTTAGTTGAGTCCATTCATTAGGATAGAACACCAGATTCGACCAAGCTTCCATGAAAGCAGCGCATAGCGAGCACAACTCCAAACCAAAGCAACTCAGCACAATAAGATGAGAGCAAAACCAGAAGACAGGAGCAAATAAAAAGCACAAAAGTATGATATCTGAATGATAATTTAGCAAATTCAACTCAAAAGAAACCGAAATTCTCAATCGAATTGAACTAACGAAGAACTGTATAACATGAATCGCTGGGAATGAAAAAATGAACCTTAAATTCGAGAACCAAGAAATTAAAAACCTAATCTAGCGTCTACACTACGCTAATCTTAAGCATGGCATGTTTCTGGGCACGATACCAATGAAGAAGAAGAGAAAGGGATGGGTAACGGCCAAATCTCTTTAATAAATGTTGATGAATGATGAAAGAGGATAAAGAAAGGATGAGCAACGGTTTTGATGAAGGAGAAGGCAAAAGATGTGAGAGGTGGAAGAACTGCCTTGTTTCGTGGCTCTATTTTTAGCTTTCTGGGCACGAAGAAGATGAGGAGAGATTGGGGGGCTGCTGCTAGCGCTCATGTGCGAGGCACGTGTGAGAAAATGAAGATGGGTAGGCTGGGTCATTTGGATGCTGGGCTTGGTATGGGAAGAAGGAAGAGAACCTGGGCCTGGTCCGCGAAAGGGAAATAGAGGGGGAAAAGAAGAGGAGGATAGCGATAGCCGTCTGGGCCAGGCCTAGCGCAAGAAGGAAAGGAGAGGAGGAAGATCAAGGTGAGGCCTTGGTCTGGGCCTTGCTCTTTTATCTCAATCCAATGCTTGTAGTGATCCCATCCAATTTTGATTTAACTTTCACTCTTTTTCCAAGCAATTTATTTATTCTTAAAATTCCTACAAAACAAAGAAAAACCATATTAAATTCCTAAATTAATAATTTATTTTGAGCAATTATTAGATAATAAAAAGGGATAAAATATCATAATTTATTGTTGAACAAATACCCTCACACCTAAGCTTTGCTCGTCCTTGAGTAAAATAAAATTAAAAGTCGTAGAAAAATAAAAATAAAATTCTAACTCACTTTCGTAGGAATCACGATTGCACTTAGCATGTACAACAAGCTTTTTAAACCCCTAGGTTACCCCTTGTGGATGAGTAAGGTCTCATGAGGGTTTGCAGAAGATATACTCATAAAATCTATGAAAGAAAATGAAAAAGGAAAAGAGAGACAGAAATAGAAAAACAATTTGAATTTACAAACATAAATATACAAGGGAGAGCCTGCGCACACTCTAACTAACACCCATGTAGCAAAGATATTGGCCTGAACATAAATAGAATGTACTCATCAAGGCTCCCTACCCGATGGATGATATCAAAGCACTAACTTTTCACCCTACTATACATTAAAACTTTGAATCCATCTCAGTACTCGTGTACAAGTGCATCGTCATCCTAGGACTTAGGTCTATCAGAATCAAACTCAATCTCACTTGATTGACACAAACTACATTATTGATTTAATAACATAGGAAGCAAGCTTTTCCAGTAGCAGTATTGCCTCAAAGGGATACACCCAGTAGCACATGCCTCAATGTGTAATGCCCACTAGCGCATGCCTCAAAGGAATGCTTGTCATTCCAAATTTTATTTCATTTCATTTTTTTTGTTTTCCTTCTTTTTTTATTTTTTTTATTTGTTTTTCAAATGCAGATAAAAACCAAAGTAATCATGTCAAAGATAGGTGGGAGAGCCAATTATAGAAGACTAAGACCTTAAGATAATGATGATGGTATAAACAAGGATTGGATTACACAGCGATAATGAACAATTGAGGTTAGAATCAGGGCTTAAAATGACACACTAAAGATGGAGACCTATCATGCACATCACGCTTGCATACAAGCTAATAGTCAAAGCATAGAGAATTTAAGCAAATCAGAATAGTATGAAGCCTCTGCAAATACAAAACAAAAATCTTTTTGGATTTTCAAATTTTCAAAATTTTTTTTATGGATTTTCAATGCTCTTTGATTTTTTAAAAACTTTTTCAAAAAGTCCCCACCCCCACACCTAAATCTCACAACGTTCTTATTGGGAGTGAAAAGAAACAATAATCATAAAATAGGAATGTATATACAAAAGAAAATATGACTCAAAAAGAAGGAAAAATGACAAGACTCTAAATTCAAAAAGAAAACAAGAAAAATGAAGCAACAAAAATATAAAAAAGAAAACAAAATAAAAAGAAAAGAAAAAGAAGAACGAGTATACCAGGTCAGTGTTGAATGACACCTAAGATATAGCCTTTACAAATGCGCTTAAATAGAGGCATATAGAGCATTAGCCACTCCATATCAGATGAAACATTGCTGCACAAATCAAAACCTATTAGAGCATAAAGCATCTTATCAAACATAGACGACCAACTCTCAATAAAAGTAACGCAATAGAAATTAAAAAGTTGGAGCCAAAATGAGTACATCCACCATGTCACTGAAGTACAAGTATGGGCCCGCTTCAATTTATTAAATGTATGGGCCTAAACATTAAGCCTTTAGATCTAATTCAAACTAGCCAGTGGGTGGGTCGTTGGCCTAGAAATTGGGCTTATCAACGAGCAGTCTATTCAAAATAGTGAGTGCAAAGTCCACAAGTCTTGTAATATTAAAAAGCACAAGAGTCTGGTCTAAATCAAAAATTTCAGTGACAATGGTCTTAGACTCGATAAATTCAGACTTGCGACATTTAAAAAGGAGGTCAGTTTGGATGGGATAAAAAGAAAAATATTCATATTTAACACATAGGTCCACATCCAAACCCACAGTGACATGAAACCCACATGAAAAAGATTCATATTCTATAGAAAGAATATCATCATTACATTCCAATTTAGTGGGTTCAATCACCTCAACACATGACTGTTGGGAAATATCTTCTGAATTGTCATGATGCTCAACTTTAGATGTTATGCTCATATCTAACTCACTAGTAGTATTAAATTGTTCACCCACCTCAAAATCACAAGAGTCATTAAAAGGTGGGTGGGTCGGCAGAAATGAGGATATCATCAGTGACATCCTTAGGTGAGCTAGTGTGGGTGTAAGGTCTTGTGACGGAGACATAGGGAAGTCATTGTCTTGATCTAAACGAAGCAAAGACATGTCATCATTCAGGTTAGGCCTAGTAAGATAAGAGAGATCAAAATCATCATAAAGACTAACTGCAGTTGTAGGAGATCCTAATCTAAAGTCAGACTCACTATAATTCCCCCTACCATGATTGAAATAATGAGAATATTTAGCAATTCTCTTTTTCATGTCCTCTATTATTTTATCAGTCAATTCATTCATCTTCTTTTCCACACTTGCACAAGTAGCATCAACATAATCACGAAAAGGGTAAGGATGAACATCATGGTCAAAAGATTCACAATAACCATAGAAAATAGGAGTCATATAAGAGTAAGATGGATCACATGGGTTCATAAAGTAGTCCCGATGGGAAGGATTAGCATGAAAAGTAGACTCACCGTGAGTTGGCATCCAAAATTATTTCTAATTTGTTCAAACGCATAAGTATCCCAAGCTAGTTTTTCAAAGAAATCCCAAACTTCATCTTGAGTTTTAGATAATAATTCTAGTACACCCACAGGATAAATAGACTCAAAATAACCGCAACATATAGAATTTAAATCCACAACGATTACCTTATAAATTTTCCATTTTTGAAAATTTTGATTCAATTGAGTACGATAAGCATTAAGTCGCGATAAATAACTCCAAAAAGGTTCATGCTCAAATTGTGAGAAATGAAAAACTGGCATGCTTCAATCTTTTTTTCAATTTTAAGAGTTTTCCATTTTTTTTGAATTTTTTCATTTTTCAATTTTTTGTGGTTTTTTTTTTCTTGTAGAAAATGAGAAAAACAAAGCAACGACTCTTTGACACTAATTATAAACTAAAGAGCAAAACCAAAAGAAAGACACCCAAATAATTACGTTAACAAAATAAACTAATAAAAAGAAAACTATATGACTAAAAGAAAAGAAAGACTAAAAAGACTCAAATATCAAAAAGTAACCTAACACAAAAAACAGAAAAGAAGCACACACAAAAAACATATACACCATTTTCTCAAATGAAAACCTAAAATAAAATTAAATCTAAAAAATAGAATTCCTAAAATTAGAACTCTATATACAGAAAATTCAACACTATCACAGGGAGCCTAGATATAGTTTTTTTTTTCCCCTGTTCCCAAACAGTGCAGAAGAATGCAAACAGGAAATTAATTCCAAAAATCACAGAAAAATCTACACAATTCTAAAAATTCTAAAAAAATTCACACAAACTCTAAAAATTATGATAAATCTAGAAAAAAATATCAGCACGATAAAAATCACACCAGAAGTGCTCCAAAAAATTCAAACAGCATGTGAAATTGGTGAAAAATCTGCAATGGTCTGATTTTTCTCGAATCAGTTCTACCTTGTCGGTTTTTGTTGCACATAAGCTCAATTGATTAGTACTGTTTTTTTCAACACAAATAACCTCTAAAAATTAAAATAACACTAATCTCAACAAAAATAAAAATTAAAATACTGACTAAATTCAAACATCAAAACTAAACTAAATTACTAAAACAAAATAACGACTCAACTAAAACTAAAAATCACAACTCAAAAAGTAAAATGAAAACGACTCGAATACTCAACAACAATTCGATGCAACCAAATTCCACAAACCTTCCTCGGCAACGGCACCAAAAACTTGGTGGGAAAGTCCGCAAGCGCACAGTCCTTGTTGTAGCACTTGAGGGTCAATCCTCAAAGATGGGTTATGAAATTAGGTGGCTCATAAACTAATCTAATTTAACATTCGGTATCAAAAGAAACTACCAAGATTTTCATCGAAATTAAAACTCAATGCTAGATTAACAGAAACTAAGGTCGAGTTATTCCACCAATTAAAAGACTAAATAGACAATGTTATTTAATGGAATTTATGAGCTCTAACTTGCAAAGAACACAATCAAAATTAAACTGAAGCACCAAATTGCAAATAATTCAACCCACCAACACTTAGTTGAATCCATTCTTTTGGACAGAACATCAAATTTAGCCAAGCTTCCATGGAAGCAGCAAACCGCGAGCACAACTCAAAACCAAAGCAACTCAGCACAATAAGATGGGGGCAAAATCAGAAGACAGAAGCAAATGAAAAGCACAAAATCACGATATCTGAACGATAATTTAGCAAATCTAACTTAAAAGAAATCGAAATTCTCACTCCAATTGAACTAACGAAGAATTGTGTAACATGAATAGCTGGGAATGAAAAACTGAACCTCAAAGTCGAGAACCAAGAAATTAAAAACCTAATCTACCCTCTACTCTATGCTTATTTACCCTAGTCTGCTCTCTTTCTCCCTACTCTTGACTTTTAAGCCTCTCCTTTGAGGCTCTACCCAGAACTCGTTCCTTGCCCCTTTGGTTACCTCCATTATTTCCTTGTAACCCCCTCTTGATTATGGTATTGATGGGAAATTAATGGTGAAGAGAGAAAGGGAGGTAACGGATGAGGAGAGGAGACAAAGAGCCCTGTTTTTTTTTTTGTTTTTGGTTGCATCTCAATTTCTGGGTGTTGTTAGGCATGAAGAAGCAGAGCAAGCATGGCTTGTTTTTGGGCACAAACACTACAAGAAAGACTGAAATTTGTGATCGCTTTTTTGTGACTGCTTAAAGACAGTCAAATTTTGTAACTAATTTTGTGACCAATATAAGGTAGTGGGAATTTTCTGACCACGATTTGAATAGTGTGAAATGTAGTCACATTTTATGATCGATTTTTACACCGATATAAAATCAGTCATAAATTTTAATTTTTCAAAACTTGACACATTTTTTCTTTAATTTTAAAGTTGGGACTGATTTTTTTAAAAAAAATTTGAGACTGATTTTGTGACTAAAAGAAAAAAAATAAATTTCGGTCACAATCTTGATGAAGTAACAAAAACAACGCTAACTATCTAAACCTTCATTCAATTCTTTCTCAGCCTTTGCACGTAGACACCCCCCGACCCCTTGGAGTTATTCGCATGTAGACACCTCCAACCCCCTGTCCTCTTCGCACGCAGATACCTGACTTCGCCCCCTCTTCACACGCCGCCGTCATCGCCAGCAGCTTATGTTCTCTCTCTCCCATCACCGCCAGTAGCAGCTTACTCATATCTCTCCCATCGTCGGCGGGGTGCTTCCCAGTTTCGCCCAACTCGCCCAGACCAAGCCGTCGCACGCCAACTCGCACCCGGTTGTTTCTGCTCTACCCATCTCCGGCGCCGGCTAGCGAAGCCCACATCTGGCCCACAACTCGCACACCTGTCGCATGCCAGAGCTATTCATGGTCGTTCTTTCGAAGCCCAGGTCTGTGTTCTCAAAGTTGATGTAATTGAATTCCAGATTCTTAATTTTAAGTAAAAATTTTCAATTTTCATTTTGAATTCTAAGTAATTAGCAGAAAAATTTAGATGTTGGCTTTCTATTTGGAAATTTTGCTGCTCCGTTCTGGGTAATTGAATTTTGCTTGAGTCTGTGTTACTTCTTGTTGCTTGAGTTCATGGTCTTGTTATTTCGCAATATTGGTGTAATTGAATGTTGACACCCTGGCTCAGAGTGCATGCATTTCTGCCATTTGTGGCAGCACTAGCAAGGTATTAGTGCATGATTACTCCTTTATCTATAGTTGAAGCGGGCTCCATGAACAGGAGCCCAGAATCTCTCATTGACAGATGTAACTCACCGGATATTGCCATTAAAAGGGGAAAGAAAAGGCTTCTTAAGAGTAATGGATGCTATGTCTGAAGGTCATGAATTCTCGCACCTGAGACTTAAAGAGAGTAGCTTGTAATGTTTGTGAATTGTCAGAAGTTGTGAAAATATTTTTATTCCCTTTATTACTATTGTCTTTACTAAGGATTAAAAAAAGAAGGGGCTCAGTGAAATTAGTTTGTGGCATTCTGAAATCTGAATTACAATCCATTTGTATGACAAAAACGCTTGCCTTAGAGGAAAATGAACATGAATATGTCTGGTCTTGTTTCTTAAAAAAAAAAAAAGGGTATGGTTTATGATACTTGTGAGGCGCATAAAAATTATGCAGAAACTTTTAGTGTTTTGTTTTGATGTTTATTGTATTGCATTTTAGATCGTGTGTGTGTGTTTTCAAATGTTTATGCATTCCAAATGGATCAGACCAAATATGAGTGATTTAATACAAGGATTTAGAAACCAAACCAAGATAAGTTTTTATTTTTTTATGTGAACTGTGTCATTAGACATAAGCTATTCATGTGAGCCACTTGATTCCATTTTCTGCCACAACACCACCAAAGGCTGAAGTAATGGAGCCAAGGTCTAATCCTATAGGGTTCAACTATACTTGTTCTAAAAATTGTTTAGGACGTGGGTTGATCCTCCCTCTGTTTTCGGTTATGTTGCCCTGTAGCTGCAGGTCTCGGTTTACAACCAAAAAGGGTGAAATGGTTGAATTTTTTAAGGGTTTAGGTTTATATGTATTGGAAGGTATAATCCCCCATATTAACACATTTATTCATTGCGTGAGATTTTTTAGGTACTGAGAACCATGTTTCTTATGCTGTCAATACTTACTTCTGGAGGAACCCTATGCTTCAAGCTGTGATTTTGCTATTGTGTGAGTTAACACTGATCCTAGCAGTAAGTTCAAATGATATTGATTACATAAGTGTTGCTAGCGTTTTGAAATTTATGTAATAAATAAAATCAGAAAGTATAACATTTTGAGTGTTGTTTATTTGTTTTAGGTACTGTTCTTGTATATACTCATCTTCCGTAACATCAACTACTATGCATTCATCGACGTGTTCACCTGCAACTTTAGCATCCTCATCTATAGCTATTGGGTATGGTATTTAGTTAAGATATTGTTGTTTTGCCCACCCACGCCTCCGCTACTCTCCCCTGCCCAGCAACACCTCCATCTCTCTCCCCCTTCCCATCAATCAACTCTGTCATTGCTCCCGGACAACTCCCCCCATTCCGAATGATCCATTAAACATAGATTGGAAGTTTTCACCTCGAATTCTGGGTTTGGACTAATTAGAATCCCAAACAATTAGGACTTTTTCTTTTTTTTTTTGGTAAAGGACAACATCGACGATATTTGAGCCCAATCAATTAAGCTAACTGATATCCAAATGAATAAGGACTATAATTACTCCTTTATATTAATGGCACTTTTGGCCTTACTCAATTAATCAAATTTTTTTTAATTTTTAATGGGTGTGTGTATTCTTTTACTCAATTTTCTAAATATGCTTCTAATCTAGATTGCTTGAAAATAAACATAAATATGACTAATCATTTTAATTCATTTACAAAAAATAATACGTAAAAGGGTAAAATGGGGAAGGAGATAAATTATGAAATAAACCTCATATACGACACTAATGAGACATGTTTTAGTTATGTAGATCCTTTATCTTGGAAATAAGTATATAGACCTCTATTGCTAATTTTGAGGTGTATATATAGACCTCTACCTTGATACCGAAAACCAAAGTAGTTATTATATGTTATTTTTTGTTGTTGTAAAGGAAATGAATTGAACAATAAAGATGAAATAGACAAAACAAAATGTATATATTCATTAAGGCTTTGGCTTATTATATAACATAGATTAGTTGAATTGTGTGATTGTTTTGGCCATTTTTATGAACAAGTATTTAAATATTTATTTATCTTTTGAACTAACCTAATATTTTAAATTCTTTATAATATAGGAAAAGTTTAAAAAAAGATTTGCGGAGATCTAATCATCAACAAGAGAATAATGATGAGGATGAGGATGAGGATGAGGATGATTGTTATGCAAACAATATTTGATAGTATCATGTGTTTTGCTTAGTGTTTTGGATTACTTGAATGATGTTGAACCGTTGTAATTCAAATTTGAATGTTTGATACTAAATTACTTGGGTGGGAATCTTATTTGGATGTTATGAAACTATGGAGTTTGGTCTTAAACTACTTGTGTTGAAACCTTATTTGGTTATGGAATTGTGAAGTTTGGTTCTAAGTTACCTATGTTGGGAGACTTTTAGTTGTTATGAAGCCATGAAGTCTGGTTATCATGTGTACGTAAATATGTATTGTATTTTTGTAAATTCAAGGAGACAATCACTATACAAATACATGATTTCAGTTTTTACAAAAAAATTAGTCACAAAAACAGTCCCAAATTATTTTCCACCAAACCATAATCGTTCACAAATACGAACACAAAATGAACAAAATTGCCAACAATATCGATCACAAAGACGGTTACAAACAACGATAGTCACAATCTCGGTCACAAAATTTATAATTCACATCGGTCACAAAATCAGTCACAACAACAATTCGGTTACAAATACGGTTACAAATCAGTCCTAAATTCTCACCGCAAAAGTGGTCTAAAAAACAGTGTCAAACATGATGTGGTCACAAATTCCGTCACAAAAAGTGGCTACAAAATCAGTCATAAAAGTCATCACAATTTGTGACTGAATCGATCACAAAATCAATTTCCGACTAAGGGTTTTGTGACCACCGAATTCGGTCGCACAATCAGTCACAAACAACATTTGTCACCGATTTTGCTCTATTTGTGACCGTTTTTCCGGTCACAAACAGATGATTTTCTAGTAGTGAAAACCGATGAAGAAGAAGAGACAAGGGATGGGTAATGGCGAAATCTCTTCAATAAATGTTGATGAATGATGAAAGAGGATAAAGAGAGGATGAGCAATGGTGTTCATAAAGGAGAAGGCGACAAGGTGAGAGGTGGAAGAACTGCCCCGTTTCGTGGCTATATTTCTAGCTTTCTGGGCATGAAGAAGAAGAGAAGAGATTGAGGGGCTATTGCTGGCACTCATGTGCGAGGTATGTGTGAGAAAATAAAGATGGGCACTCTGGGTCATTTGGGCACTGGGCTTGGCATGGGAAGAAGGGAGAGAACTTAGGCCCAATTCGCAGAAGGGAAAGAAAGGGGGAAAAGAAGAGAAGGAGGATGGGGATAGCCATCTGGGTCAGGTCTAGTGTAGAAAGGAAAGGAGAGGAGGACGATCAGGGTTGGGCTGCGGTCTAGGCCTTGCTCTTTTATCTGATCCAATGTTTTGTGATTCCATCCAATTTTGATTCAAGTTTCTCTCTTTTTCCAAGAAATTTATTGGTTCTTCAAATTCCTACAAAACAAACAAACACCATATTAAATTCCTAAATTAATAATTTTTTTGAGCAATTATTAGATAATAAAAGGGGATAAAATATCATAATTTATGGTTAAACATGCTAGTAAGCAAAGTTAATGCACTTGTCTAAAAGCTAGATCAACTCCAAGCCCTCCTTTTCATTGTAGTACCCCTAACAAGTTATTCAAGCAAGTAAATGAGTGTCAACTTAGCCATTCATTTCATGATCTTATCATTGAACAAGCCAATACTCTTGACAACTTTAATAATAGATCACAAAATGACTCCTACTCAAGTACTGTCAATCCGGGTTAGAGGAATAAAAATTTTTCTGTAAAAATCTCAATCCCTTCCTCATCTACCTCAGAAACCTTCATAAAATCACCCTCATCCTCCCAGTTTCCAATATCAGCCTCCTCAATTGTAACCTCCACCTCAAAAGTCCAACTTGGAGAGCTTGATGGAGTGGCTCATACAAACTCAAACAAATATGAATGAGGCTCTTGTGAATCTGTAAGCCAACTTAACACCAAGTTTGAGAGCTTGTGTATACACTAAAAGATGATGGAGACCTAATTGGCTCAAATTGCTCAACAAGTGAGCCATTTATCTCAACCTCAAAGTCACCTCATGGGCCAACTAGAGACAAACCCCAAGGGCCAAATGAATGCCATCACCTTAAGGAGTGGAAAGCAATTTGAGGAGGATGAAGGGTTGGTAAGAGATCAAGGCCAGGAAATAGTGGAAGAAAAGGAAAATTCAAGCCCGAAAAGTAGAAAGCAAGGCAAGAATAAGAAGGCCACAAAACCTAAGCTGGTTGAGCCTTATAGACGATCGATATCTTTTCCTCAAAGGCTTGCTAAGGCTAAACTTCGGGCCAAGTTTGGGAAATTTTTGGAGGTACTCAAGAAGTTGCACATTAATATCCTATTCTTGGATGCTATTTCGGAGATGCCTTCTTATGCGAATGTTCTAAAAGAAATTCTTTCTAAGAAGAGGAAACATCAAGAAAATGCCATGGTCTCTCTCATGGAAGAATGTAGTGGCATACTCCAAAACAAGCTTCCACCCAAGCTCAAAGACCCGGGTAGCTTTTCCGTGCAATGTGCCATGGGGGATATTGCCATAAGTCGAGCCTTATGTGATCCTCGAGTGAGTTTGAGTCTCATGTCTTATTCTACTCATACAAGACTCCAAGTTGGGACCTAAAACCAACCACCATTGTTTGCACCAAAAATAAGATCTTTTTACAATACCTTTTTACTTGATTTCTGCTCAAAATAATAATGATATTTAGATTTTTATTTGATTTTATTTGATTTTGTAGGTGATGGAAAACATTAGAGAAAAATAAAGAAATTATGGAAAATAAAGAATTAAGCCATAAATTGTGGAATGAATCTGCAGCTTAAGACATGAACTTTAAGTATTTTGCTTAACAAATAATCAATTTGATGGGTTTTGTTTAATTATGTTTCTCCTTAATGATGGTGCTGTTACCAAGATTTCTCTCATATTTCAAAGCAAATATGGCAGAGCTTGGCCTACTTGGGGTAAAGTGCCCAAACCTATACGGGCTTTAGGGTTTGGAGAGTTCAAGGTAACTAAAGTCACTATATATTAACACTGTGTGGCCATCATAAATTACTATTGTATTATTTGATGTGTTTGTTGTGTTCATAATTGCAGAAGTGATTAACTTGAGATCTGATCAATGAGGGTCATATAAGAAAAAAATTTGAAAATGGAGGCAACGCATGCTTGAGAGACTTCCTTGGCAAAGCAAGAAAGCACAACAAGAAGCCTATTTAGCTCGATGATGCTCAATGGGAGGGATTCCAACAATACTGGGTGAATGACACTTATAAGAAATTGCATAAAACAGCCTAAAAGAATCGACTAGGTATTTCAGAAAATGGTGGCCTATCTCTTCACACCTGTGACTCAATCCTTATGCATGAGCATAGGAGGTGTCTGGTAACAAACTTTGCTAAGTATTTCTTTAATTTTAATACTCCAACCTACTTTGAATGTGGTTTGGCTTGTGTTCCATATACTTTTGTTTGGCACGTAGAGGGAACAACTTAGGACGGAGCCCATAATGATTGAATTATTCAGCCACATACACAGGCTCCATGGCAAAGAAGATGGCCCTTGGGTTGACAAGAAATTCCAACAAACATATGTAAGCTGTAAGCTATTCTTAATCTTTATTGGTAGTTCAAACTGGACTTGCATACTTTAATTTCATTAACTGTCGCATATATGATTTTTTTTCATATGTTGTGATATTGTAGAAATCATTTGGACGCGAATTTCAAAATGCAATCAACTCTCAAGGGACCAGGGATGGCACTTCTCAAGATCCATCCTAGACACTTCCAAACCCAAATGAGTTGTGGGTGAAGACATACAAGAATAAAAAGGGTCGTAGTTATGACATTGGTGATGAGGCTGTCAACATTAGCGAATCCAATTACTTAAGTCCCACTCAACAAGCCGCTACAGTTTTTATATTAAAGTTTCAATAAACATGGTTATATGATCAGTTTACTTAATTATAATATTAATGCATAGTTCACATAAATGGCAGTCAGCATGTACTAGTTATATGCCATCGCAATAAGAACTAAATGATTTAAAGTGTGTAGTAACCAGCTTAGGGGTGAGCTAACTTCACAAGCTGAAAGTTACCAGTTAGTTATGGAGAAATTTAAGTAACTGGAGAAATCCAACAAAATGCTCATCCAAAACAACCAACAACTGAGCCAACAAATGATGAGCATCGATCAACGATTGCAAGCTTTCTTCTAAATGCAACAAGTTTATGGCTTGGGGTCTCAGCCACCCTTTGCTCATCATTCACAACATAATGACGATGAGGATGACGATGAAGATGAGTAAGATGATGATCGTCACCTTGGTGATTGAGTTGATTGTAGTTTTTCCCCAGTTGGTAGTTATCCTCCTTGGTTCTTTATGGGGTACACATCTTGGTGCTTGCTTCTCCTTCTTCTTGGTGCTTATTTCATTCCACTCCCATTGGTGCTTGCTTTTCCATCTTCTGCAAACTTAGTTTCACTTTGACTAACTGGCAACTTGTGGATTGTTTGGATTTGTGGTTTGTGATATGTATACCTTTTGTTTGGGACTTCTAGTTTGTGAATTGAAAATAATTGGTTTCAAATGTTACTTTGTATGTGATATTCCACCTGTTTGTGGTTTGAAAATTGTTGAAAACGCTTCAAATGAAGTCATACTCGAAGCCATTGGATGTTGATAGAGTGAATACTCCTTGTAAATTTTTTGCAGGGATTGAAATGTATGTACTTAGGGATACGACCAAAAACAAGCATTTTTATTTAAAAAAATTACAAACCTAGCAACAGAATGGCGATGAAATTAGAGGTTTTTTTTTTTTTTTTTTAAACAGAAGGCAGCAACAGAATAGGGATTCCGTCCCTAATGGCGACAGATTTTTGTTATGTCGCTCCCTTCCCTGCCTTTTAATCCTCGCCAGAATTTGGTCTGCCGTTGTTTCCGTCGCTGGATCCATCGCCATTAGCAACGAAGTTCTGAAATTTCATCGCGAGGTGCTCAGCGACGAGTGAAAATCTGATAACCCCTCTCCGTCGCCAATTTCGTCGTTGAAATCAAAATTCCGTCGCTGTTACGTCCTTTTACATCGCTGATTCTATCGTTATATAGACTTTTTTTTGGTAGTGAAATTGAGTCTTCCTTTTAATTCAACATTTTGTGCTTTGGCTTAATAAGGTTGAAGAGTGGGTTGATTAATATAGGTGGTGGGTTAGCATTTATACTAGATATATCCCCTTTCATTTATCTATTTGGTTTATTGGTCTCAAGTTTGATTCAAACTATTGGAAGATTTGGGATTTTCTCTCTTAGGTTATTGTTGGAAGATTGAAGTTCTTCAGTCATTTAGGGCTCACTAGTTAAGATTTATTACCTTTATTTGGCTAAAGTTTTTCCCACATGGTTCAGTAAGATATCATACTTCAAAGAAATTTAAATGTTGTTAAAGTTAGAGGCAGTGCCAATTTATTATCTTCAACTACATATATTTGCTATAAATAAAAATCACCTAATATATATATTTCATTTGGTTGCAATTAGACCTCACAAAACTAATATGAGACACAAAACCCGAACCAAATGATCCGAACCCATACCCGACCTAACATCTGAAATGTGCTCACCTAAAAGTAGACTCGAAACCCGAAATACCCCGAAGAGAACCATACCCGACTCAAGATTTTCTATGAAGTTGCTTATTTTTGCATGACAAATGTATTGAA
Source organism: Carnegiea gigantea (assembly GCA_029747015.1). Lineage (NCBI taxonomy): Eukaryota > Viridiplantae > Streptophyta > Magnoliopsida > Caryophyllales > Cactaceae > Carnegiea > Carnegiea gigantea. The sequence continues at coordinate 60,452 of JAKOGI010001982.1, forward strand.
CCAAAAATTGGTTCACCTGAAATCGACCCGAGCTGAAGTTCATCCAATCCAAATCGAAATAAGCCGAAATAACACGTAACCTAAAACATAACCAGACCCAAACTTAATCCGACCTGTACCCAAACCAAATGACCTAAGTGTCAGGTCTAGTTGCAATTTTAAACATTGTTATGTAACTTCCTAATCAATGTTGCACTTGTTAAGATTTTTATAGTAACTTTTGCAATAATTTAGTCAACTTTATCTATTGTTGTGTTTTGTAAAAAAATTTAAAATAACTTAATTTCATCACAAGCAAATTTTCATAATTATAAGAAGTTGCTGGGAAGAAACTTCTCACTATGTTTTTTAAACAAAGGTTGGGTTGTAACTAATAAACTAGTATTTTTTTTCCCCATGCAATGCGCGGGATTGTTGTTGAATTTTTATTTCGATTAAATATATAAATAAAATAAGAAATCATATAATTTTTGGGTTTTTAGTCTTTCTTAAAACCAACTGTTTCCAAATTCAAGTATAAGTATTAGATGTAACATTTTTATGTCAAATCATTGGATTGAGATTTCCCATACATTAAAGTTAACATCGATTATGATTAACTTAGGTGAATCATTGATAGAGTCCTACCTAGCCAAGACCTTGATCAAGATGTAACAAGTCCAAATCGTCCAAGAACAAGGTCCCAAACCAAGAAGATGGCTCACTTTTGGCAAGAAGTTGAAACTAGCACAAACGGGATAACCGGCCAGCATAAGCCCGGTTTTGTGCATCTGATTTCTTAAGCTACATTGTGGCTTAAGGCTAATGTTTTTGCATTTTTGGAATCCTCAGGATGTTAGCTTTCAAGTCCAAGCATTTATTTCCCATCATGCCACAAGAGGATGGAGGATCAAAGGCATTTTCCCTAACCAGCCGGATTTGGTCCAATTCTGCACGGTTGAAAGTTTAGGTGTAATTACCCTACTTAAACCTTGTTTAAACTTAATTTCTTGGTTGGGGGGGTTTCTACACACCTTGAACTTCCCCCCCCATAGCTAAAATCCAGATCATACCCACTTTTGCTTTGGTTAAACTTGGTCTGAAAACCGGGTACAAAACTGCCCTTGAACCCGGTTTGGTGTCACGGCTGTATTTTACCTCCACCGGTGGATTTCCTCCTCTTCAACTGAGTTGGCACATCTTCCAAGGCTGGACACACACCCCAAGGCAACAATCATCAGCTGCAACCTTGAAAAGAACGGCCAATGAGAAGGGAGAGACAAGGAAAGATGTTCCTTGCTATTGGCTAGCCGTAAAGGGAAAACCACTTTTCGGCTGAGCACATGGTCTTTTTGCTGCCTTTGAAGCTGATTGAGTTTAAGGGCAAGTTAATTATGTTGTAATACTCATTTGTCTTGCTTTCCTAGTTAGTTTTGATGCACTTTGTTTAGCATTAAGTGTGATTAGCAACCGGTTAGTCTTAATCGGGTGTGATTAGGCCTTAATAACTTTCCTGCCTTGGAAGGAAAGGTAGAGGTGCTTGTGTGAGAGTTTGCTAGCTTGGTTATTTTGCTGCATATGTAAAACTCACACGGCCAAAAGCAAACACACTTCAATTTTTATGAATGAAAGTTTAGTAGAGAGCTTTGAAAGCTTCCTCTCAAATTCTTACTTGCTTATCTTAGTTTAGGCCAAACTAAGTGGTGTTCAAGTAAGTCTTAACCTTGATTAAGTGGTGATTTTGTATCTTAATCAAGCTTAAGGGCCTTAAACTCAAAGGTTAGTGGTGTTTCTGTATCTAATCCTAAGTTTAGTTCTATCTCAATCCGCTTGATTAGCTTGAATCTTCACGTTAATCTCTTTCACTCATCGTGTTCTTCATCTTCAATCTCTTTGCTTGAGTGTTCCTTGTACCCCTCCATTAATCCACTCTCCTTACCTTCTCCCCCATCCATTCCCATGAGTTCAAGCCCACCAAAAGGCTAGAAACACAACCAAAACTCAAGAACATCCAAACCGGCTAAAACTAGGCATTCCTAGTTTTCATGGGCAGAACATCGGCACGGGGTGGCCGTGCATATCAGCACGACCGTGCCACTTCTGTTCGTAGCTTTCCTTCAAGTTTCAATCCCCTTTGGGGTGAAGTTGGCTTGGGTCTTCTTTCCCCTCTCACCTTTACATCATATTTGGTATCAGAGCTGTGTTTCATCTTGGCCTGGCATTGAATCCACACATCCAAACTTCCTTCTTCTCCATTTCTCAAACACTAGTCAGTTTTGGTTTTTCTTTTGAACAAACACAAACATGAGTACTAGTATGAGCATAGAAGAGAAGCTTGATGCCATTTTGAAGAATAATCATGAGGTTACTTCTTCTAATCAAGAACTCAAGGCACAGAACAAGTACCTACGCAAGCAATTGGGTACTTCTTTCTTGCACTGCTTTGTCTTCGTGCAATAGTTTCTATCTCAAGGCTGAAAGGAATGAGATGTCGGCTCCTTTGACTATGCCTATGCATACAAAGCCAAAACCTGCAACAAACATAAGCGAGTCCAAGCAAAGGCAGAAGTAAGCAGGGTGACAAGTAAGAAAATAATAGGAAAATGCCTAATCTAGAGTGTTTCAGTTGCTTCTGATTCTAAAACTGGCAAGTTCCTCGGCAACGGCACCAAAAACTAGTTATCTTAAATTACCGCAAGTGCATGGTGCCAATTGTAATTAGCAATGGCAAGTATGACTTGTATTCCACAGTGAACTTGTTTTTAGTCACCAAACGGACTTCAACACTCAATTCAAGTAGAAAGTAATTCAAGTTTTTAAAAACTAAATACTATTGAAATTATTTGATTAAATAATAACAAAGACCCTACATTGGAATTCACCACACTATTATGCTTCACGAATCATAGACTACATCATACAAATCGACCCATGCTTACGATTGAAATGGAATGACTACAAATTGAAGAACATATACACCTTCTCTCAAAGATCGTTGGACTGATAAATTAATCCCAATTATCTATTTTCATCAAACTAGAATTATCAAAGTCATAGGATGAATAGTTAAATTTCCCAAATGAAACCCTAACTGTTTTCACGTTGAGAAATTCAATTGCTTATAAAACTGCTGTAGATAGAGGATTCAACATCCGTTTAATTCATAAACGCCAACTGAGAACAAGGAATAGGTCTCTTTCAAGCAATTCAATAAACATTTGGTGTGCTGGGTAAGAATTCAATTCAAAAATATGGGCACAATTTGCGAAAACCTAGAGCATGATTCAACTACACATAATAACGGCTAATTCCAACGTATCTAAAGTCCTAATTTCAACAATCAATTCACCAGACATGGAATAATGTAGAAACTCAAGAAAGAAATCACAAAAGATGAAGAAGGGAGAAGAACAAACTTTAATTATCTGCGAAAGTATCATTGAATAATCTTCAGTTCACAATCTTGATGTAAAACAAACTCTCGAATCTTATTCCCCACTCTCCCTCTAATCACCCTCTAATAATACTCTTCAGAAAAACTACTATGATAATGGAAAATAACCTAACTTTCCTTTGTGAAAAGTTAAGTAATGCTCAAATCTGGATCGCGTATGGTCGTGCCTCAGGACACAGCTAGCCATGCTCTGACTGGGAGTCAAAAAATGCACGACTGTGCAGAAACACATGGCCGACTGTGCACTTTTGTAGGAAACTTTTTGCCTGGGGAGCATGGCTGTGTGCAGGATGCATGGCCAGCCGTGCTTGTCTTCAACTTTTTAGTAATTCCATAAGCACGGCTGGTCGTGTAGAACCTTTAAGCTTCAAATTCTAAGCTCCCTATCTTCTCATGGACTCCTCGAGCTTCTTCGCCTTTCAAAACGTCATTCCTTGCTTGTCTATAGGGCATTAAGCTCCAGTTTCTTCAAATAGGGGCTAAAACACCTGTAAAGAGTAAAATTAGGCAAAAAAAGCGATTATAAGTGAAAGATAGTATACAATATCTAATTTCTCCGTAAATCAAGGGAGGGAGGTAGAGGAGAGTGGGGAATTCAAGGGCCGAAAATGGAGAAAATAGAGGTTTATCAAGCCTACTATCAAGGTTAATTATGTAACGGTGGTTGAGCGACATCACTACATGAAAGTTTGCCTAAAAAAGAATTGTAGGGTTCAATAGTTACAACACCATACAATCACATATTAGTGGTCTACACCACCCGACCCAGAACAATCACAGACATGGCCAATGCCATTACGAACATAGTCATCCATAATAGCTGAGCACTGATGGCATGATGCAACTTTGCTTTTAGTTGCCTGTCATTGTCTCGGGATGTGCGCATTATTGTCATAGTTGTGAGCAATTGAGACCTTAGTTTCCGACATTCATTCTCCAACGACAACAGACAAAGCTTCTCTGCCTGAGTAAGGGGGTGATCAACCCACTTGAAGTGCTAACAGATTCATTGTGATTGTGTAGTACAAAGGAAACGCAATTAGAGATAACAGTTAGATGGATGCAATTATAAATGCAAGCACGTCAAGGAAATTGTAAAATAAAACTCCTCAACTGTACGTACTTGGTGGCATACTGTGTGCCTACGGAACTGATCAACCACCACAGCGATTACGTCAATGGGTTGCCCATAATCACAAAAAATCCCAGTATCTTCTGTCCCATCACTTTAGATATCTATAAATTCGTCATCCTCTTTGAAGCTGCCCATTTTAATGAAAAGCAGGTTGGTGATTGGAGGAATAATTATGGCTGGTTTCCGTAGGTCACCTAATTGAAGTGGAAGAAGTGGAGGTGGGTATATTAAATAGCATCTAAAGTTATTGCTGTAGTAGAGATTGATATAAGTTGGCGCTAACTTACTCCCATTTCCCGCCAAATACATGATCTAATCATGTAGGGGCAGCACCTGGTTTAACAGTTGTGATTTAGGAGGCGTGTTCATCATGGCTTCAATTGTATAATTTTAAACCCATTAATTCTTTACACCTAGTGGACCTTTTATTACTATTAAAGTAATGTAGTTTATTACACTTGAGAGCATATGATATGTTTCTATTAATTGTCTCAGGTGGGTTATATGTGTTAACATAGTAGCTATATTTGTGAAGCCTTTCAATAAGAACGGAATACAACATTAAGTGACCATGTTGGTTGGCTCTTGCTTCACACATTGATGACATTGGCTCGTACAATAGCTGGTTGGAGGTTGGCCACATCATAACTTTAACCATCTCCCTCATCATAGAACTTCTTTACTTATACAACACTTCATTTGCATTTACATGGTAAGCAACATGGACGCCATTCCAAAATCACTTATTCCATCAGCCACAAAATACATTGAACAACCGTCTCCTAATTCTGATGGCTGTCTTTGACCTACCAATGCTAGGGTGGGTTCAAGACACTACTTTCATCGCTCTTGATACTGTGGCATTGCAGATGTTCATGGAGTTCCCTCTATGTTCATGGAATGACTTTATCATGGAAGATGGATTGTGGTTGATGAATCTGAAGTGCATGTTATCATCTGGCTGTCTTATCCCTAGACAAGTATCCATAGTGAAGGAGCTTGACGCACACGGGCCCCCAGAGTGGTGGGAAAGCATGTGGGTGGACGAAAGGAGTTGCTTCTGTTTCGAACATATGATGGAAAGATATGGCATGCATGAGGAATAAGACATTGACCCAACTCCAGCTTATCGGTATGCTCTGGAGTCTACGTACTGAATCACAGGGGATGTGACCACCATCCGATTCTGTGGATGCATTAACGACACTTACTTACATGTCCTCCCATTGGCTACCGAATTCAACATGAACTTCACGATGCTCGAAGAGTTGGATGGAATCGTGTATGATATTCACAGTCGCATAACGAACTCCTTGCTCGGCATGCTGCCTAGAGTTCCACAACACATGACTCAAGATGTGTGCGTATACATTTGGAATTATAGAGGCATTACCCCAAAGGCATTTCAGCCAAACTTAATCATCATGAAGTCCATGACCGATGCTGCAGTTGTGTTACTTACGAACACCCCTGCGGCTACATGGAACACAAGGAAGTTGTTGTCTCGGGCAAACGGCTTGAGTTACTTCTACACTAAGCCTCTTGGATTCATTGGAGGTGTTGCATTACTCTAGGACAGGTCAAAAGTGTATGTCACTCGTATCACTAAGAAGCCTATACATGTGTCCCAGGCACTGTGACTTGCTGAACCCTAGTGCCAGTAGGCGGACTTTACCTACGCTGGAGCAAATCTTCTACATATTATGTTGTACCAACTACGTTTGTATGCCGCTCATGCATGTTATCATTGTTAACTTCATTTAGGCCCTCATATGATCACCAGTGTAATCTCATTTATACCTCTGTTTGGAGGTAGAGCATCCTATCATATGCACCTTCACTATCCCTGTCCGTGTCAGTTTATTAATGTCCCGGGACAATGTCAAAGGTATCTCAGGATGTTTTGAAGGGCACTAAACCAAGAACAACATATTTTTACCAAACATTGACTTATAGGAAAGCTGTGTCACGAAAATAGTGTATTATAGATTAAAAGTACTTTAAAGTCATTTACCTGGTGCACATATCCTAGGATGTTGTAACCGACCGTACAGACTAGTCCTGTATAGTTATGAACATCCCAAGATGTTGTCTGAATTATATTGGATAGTGTTCATCAAGAGACACGTGCAATGAACTAAATTTTACAAAAGCGGATCCATTTGTAATTAGAAGGCCAACTGACAGAAGTCGCGAAGAACGCTTTGTCATACATCCAAGGATGACAACCATAAACCATAGCACAAACTAAATTATCGACACGACAAAGGCCGATATAGTACATTACATCCACATTGACCATATCATACAGTCACCCTTACATAGTGACGGGAAAAGGAAAAAACGGGCCAACATGCTACCCATTACGCGGAGATGGGGGCCACATGGGTAACTTACAAATTACGACCTCACCCAAATTTAACCGTCTTACATATATTCCACACTCAAAAGACCATGACCTAAACGTAGGTCTCACATAATCGACTTCTAGAAATGAATAACGAAAAGTACAACCACTGCCGCTGTTGCAAGACCGACCATCTACTTTAACTTCACATTCTTGGCCGTGATGTCATCCACAAAACGTGTGTGGTCCTCCTCTCAAAGGCGTTCATTGTTGTGTTTCTTTGTCAGCAGTTCCCTTCATTCAAACTGCTCATGTACAAGGTCATCTATCACCTGCCTTACTCTCTCTAGGTATGGTTCATCAATCATCTTGTAGAATGATCATGCAATGTCACCCTACCCAAACTGTACACATCTAACTACTATAATCATAATCAATACGAAAGGAAGACATCTAACAAGAGCATATAAAACACAAAACTAACTCAGAAAAAGTTATTGTTAACACCATAGAACTTACTCTTTTCGAGCAACAAGTATAACGATGCCGGTAAAAATCATTCTTAATTTCTACAATTTTGGTGCTAACTCCACAGTTGCATCTGTTGCCTATTCTATTTGCGAACCCCCTTCTCACCAAAATATTGACTCAGATTTGGAGCTTGTGGCCACTTATGTGGGGTTCATAACTGAATGTGAGGTGCTTCCCTTGCCTTATATATCATCTCACATTACTGAGTTGTTAAGTGTCATTAGTGTAATTTCTCATTTGGAAAGGCATGGCATTTACTCTCCACTCTTCATAACAACCCCCAACCCGTGCATTAGTACACAAACCAACCTTCTTCATTAATATCATTAATGTCACCCACCAACATCATCTTGTTCACCATTTTGCAAAGGAACCATTTAATTCTACTTTAATGTAGACATGAACCAAACGTTCTTTCATTTAACAAAGGTAAAACAAGCTAACCAACCCTTATCATGTTAAAGTTAGTGACTACCCCACCAACACCTACACCAAAGTTAACATTTTCATGTGTATGGCAATCCCAAATTAAAGTCAAGTATGAAATCTTCCATTACTTAGATGACTAAGATTAAATAACTATTACATTATATGCTTGAAGAGAAATATTGTTAATTACAAACTTAAAATTCTTTGTTTTTGTATGACATGATGAATACAACTTTTATAACTAATGGCATGACATTTGGCACATTCTACTTATAAATTTGCCAATACATTACACAAAACTTGACTAATTACATCAACTATGACAAAGTACTCGAACGTCATAACTATGAGGTTGAAATTAAAGGTTTTGACAACTCAAATGAAACATGTACATGTTCGCAATCACTATATAGCCACCTACACACAAATAGAAAGTAATTCTTTCCTCTTATGCCTTGCTTTTCCTAGGACACTCCACAATCATTTCCAGGATACTGCTATGGCAGTAAAACACCATCCTCCCTACAACTCCCTATACCCTCAAATATGTGTGATCCAGCATGCATACATGTATAGGCAAACACACAACACATTCATAGCATAACATACATGCTGTTAAATCACCTGCAATTCACTAACAAGTATGGTTCACAAAACCCAAGTCAGTTCCTAATTATCTCATAAATTCAAGTTTCTAAAAATGAATCATGTCAAAGAACCTTATCCATTACTGTGCCACAAATAAGTTCTCAAAAGTCACCCCATCCCCTTCATAATCTGCATCAAAGTCAGCACGTGGTTTCTGATACATATTCTTATAGTGCCCAACTTCACCATATTTGGAGCACCTCCTCACTTTCATATCTTGTGGCTGCGATGCATAACTCTTCACCCTTAGCCATCCACTGCAACGGGGATTAACGGGAGGCAATATGCATCGGTTGTATCTCTCGTCCATGTCCTTGTCACTAACATTGGTCGTATCGCGGGTCTCCATATAGTGAATGACATTCATATACACTGCCATTTGCGCTTGCATCATGTAACATTAGTACACGTAGTCTTACACATATAGCTTTTGCTTGTATATGACAGCCATCACATGGGTGCACAATAGCCCCCACCTATGCCACTACTTGCACGTGCACATCATCGCTGATATATTCACAACTAACCAATGACTGTTGCTTAGCTACACTCCAAACTCCCCTATTCTGCGGCTATATATCTGCACATCCCTAATTGACCCCATCTTGTGAAACATCCTCTTCAAGCTCTTCTAGATTCTACCTCCCACCCCATTCTTCAACTTTTGCACCTCGGCTTTCGGCATGTCCATATTCAGTCCTAGTTTCTCTTGGTGACCAATCATTAGCATTAGTATTGACATCTGTCTCAACTCAAGCATCCACTTGTTCCAACTCTTAACGAGGTTAGTGTTTATCTTACCCCATCATTCCTTTAGCTGCCGCCCAATGCTGTGGATCATTCTCCTGCACCCATGTTACCAGCGGCGCCTTTAATTGTGTTAACTCCTCCAAAGCAACAACAAGCTCCAACAGCATCGACGCATACTTGACCCTATTGAACATCTGCTTCACAAGTTCATTTGATGCATCACTTCTAACCCTATGCTTCCCAGTCGCCTTCAAAAAATTCTCACGAAGCTGCCTCAAGTAGTAACAGTGGTTCTCGGTACCAAACACCCTCGGGAAGCCATATAGAAGGCCATCGTAATGGTCTGACATGATCATCAGCTTCAATCCAGTTAAACACTCTACGAGGACAATTAAAAATCAAAACCACTCCTCTTTGTTCTCCGTCGTCGCCACAGCGTACGCCACATCAAGCAAGGGATCATCTGCATTAAGTGCAATCACTGCCAGCAAGGTCCCCTTCCACGAACCGCTCAAATAAGCCCCATTTACAAACAATGCTTTTCAACAACCCATTATGAACCCATTCAGTGACACACCATACGCCACAAACATGCGCTTGGACCTCACACCTTCTAACTCACAAAACGCCCTCGAGTCAGGATTTGCCCTAACAATGGAAGAACACAACCACAGCATCAGCTTATAGTGATCAACTGGCCTTCCCAACTGTAACATACGAATGTACTCCGTAGCCCTCCATGTCTACTTGTACGCTAATTGAAAGCCCAACTCAAGCGCCAAGTCATTCATGATTTGAACAAATAAGTAGTTATCTGAATCTCTCACATGAGAGTTAATCAACGAGCATAACAATTTCGCTCTCATCCTGTGTTTCCCACACTACCCCATCTTACATTGATAGCTTACACCATGTGTGCGCTTCCCTCGAAAATCCTTCATAATCATCCCATCCTTATTCTTCGCTCCTCTAACACATATGTAAAACTCACAATCTTTCCCATCACATACAATAACAATGCGTTGCAAGCAATTTCTTTCAAACTGATACTCAAACCGATGTGCTACTGCATACTTCCACTTGCTACAACGAAAACTATCAGCAGAAGCAAATATTTAACCAACCTCCTTAATCTCATTTTTCCAGACCTTCATCTTTCAACGATACACCTCCACCTGTAACTCTGATCGTGGCCACACCACACATCATCATTATCCAGCTCTGAACTACTGCCCACACTGCCCACATTTGACCCATCGAATTCCTCATCACTACCAGCCCCAGCTGCACTACTCCTTGCTGAATTTGAAGGCGCTCTCCCACCTGTTGGCTAGCCCAATATCTCAACCACAGCCTTAACAATTAAACATAACAACATCAACGATTCATACCCAACCAACAAATTACAAAATTATAAGATTACAAAATTTACTAATGTAGGGTGCCCCAACTTACTTTTCCGCATACATAAACGAATTTCGATGGTCGTCACCTTCACACAAGGTTACATCTCCATCACCTAAGCATCCATGTAACCTCACCCCCGGGGAGCATGACGCATATAACTCAACTGCTGCTATAGCAGTGCTACCCTCCACTGTTCTAGAACACAGACCCGGCTCCTATGCAACATACATATATGCACCATCATCATTCCCTTTCATCAAGTTTACCATGTCCTGATCACCTATGAACTGCAGCAACACCCTTCAATTATACTTCAAAGTATGCCATAACTTTCATCCTTGTGACCTTTCACCCTTTGCCTCCCCAGCCAACTTCCTTACTCCGTCAGCATTGATATTCTTCACAATCCATACACAACGATTACTCCCTCCCTTGTAAGTCATGACTCCATTCAACCTTATCCTCCAAGGACCCACCCCATGCAACATATGCAAGTAATTCCCTACTTGCACATACTTCTCCCCCGATGACCGTCGCTTCTATGTTGTACACACATACTCGTACTGCTTTCTGAATAACCTCCCTAACAAAAAAAAAAAAAAAAAAAAACAAAGACACAAGCATAGAATCAATTCAGCCCATTATGTTCATATGCAATTAAGCAGAAATATTTCATTTATTGCACTACTAAACCAACCACTACCTTGCCTATCGCTACCCCTCACTATCAAAATAATGTGACAATATCATCCCCCACCCTCCTAACACATAAGGTGCACATGACAAGCATAGAAGTTGCCTTACTACATTCTGAATATAACAATATCCCAACATGTAGAATTTCATATCCTAGGATGTGAAGCTCACTTTTACAGCTTCACATCTAGTGTTGTTAAGCTCACTTTTATAACTTCACATCCTGGAATTTCAACCTTTCTTTGACACCTTCTTAACTTGGGATGTAAAGCTCACTTTTACAGCTTCATACAAAACACATTATCAGCACAACTATCATCACATATATCAACCCTTCACCACAATCACCACACAAGTCATTTGATGACCTCACTTCCTCGTCAACCAAATCAACTACAAACTACACCCCTTCTACTCATGCAACACACAAACATTTCACCATTTTTCAACATCCATTACGAGAAAGGAAAATCAACATTTATCATTCAATGGGATTCAAATTTCCAACACCATTGGCACCTAATTCAATTACATTACCTTATTTTCATACAAATGAACATCATTACAATTTAGTCCATTTTCTCAAATTCTTTAAATTATCTTGAAAATTACTACAAGCAAGGCACATACCTCACACTTCCACGGCTGATCTAGCCAATGGTTCAACGGCCTCGTTTAATGCCGCCCAATCTTCACTGTCTTTTGTCACCTACACACCAATCACCACCATCAGCATCGCTAGCCTTTAATCCCACCACTTCACATCCTAGGGATAGCTTAACTTCCACTCCTGCAGCAGTGACGCTTCTAACTCCAGCTACCAGAGATCGAAAGAGGGAGATGGGAACAATAGCACATCCTCACGGGAGCTCCTCCAACTCCTCCTCTATGTCAAGCTCCCCACTAAGTACACCCCACAAATGTCTCCCCTTTTCCCTCTCAAACACATTTCCCATTAAGGGTGAAATGGGCAGCACAATACCTCATCCTTTGCCACCTCATTATTTTTTCTAACCAGGGGACCCACATAAATTAACACTTAAGTGTCGCACAAAAACCTCATGGGGTGCTGAAAATTTCCCCAACACTTTCTGGGCAATATCCCACCTGCAAACATTCCCTAGTTTTGATTACCACTTAAGCATCGCTAATTTTTTTTTTTTCACTTTTCTTTTAATCCCAAAGTCACTAAAAGAACATCAGTTAGGCTAGCTTGGTTCTAAATGATTTTTGGTGCTAGCTAGTTTTCATTCTCGATCCTTATACTTTGGTGAGCACCTGGCAAATTCTTGAGGGCAGCAGGTTAACTTGACCTAGCTATTAGAGATATATGAACTATAAAATCATCAAATTATTAAGTCAAAGTATGTTTGACTCGATCATGATGTACACAAAATAGACATCTTCAAATGCTACAATTACGATATTACCTTGCATCTAGGGAAGGATCATTCCTACAGCTTGTTCAGATGCCATTTCATAAATGTGAATTATTAGTGCTTCACACCTCCAAAAATATGGATTATCATTGTTCAAAATCCCAGTTTGAAATTCGATCTATTCTAAGTTCAAGTTCAACTAATCTTGTTTAAAACCTTAAATTAGCATGTGTGTTTGGATTGGCTAATCAGTCTAATGCTGCTCCACAAAACATAACCCCCTAGATTAAGAAAACTCCTTAACAAAAAACATTGAAGATGGTACTATCTAGCTATTTAAACTATTGCGTTACATTCAATTATGATGGGGAATGGTTTCCCGAAAAACTATATTTTTAACAGAAACTGGTAAAGGCCCACGCTTTGCCCCGGGATCAATTACTTGAGTAGATATATGTGATTAATGAATAGCATTGAATAATTATCTATTATAACAAAGACCTAAACATGAAAAGCGATAATCCAAAATGATAAATTAGATATGTTCTCAAATAGCGTCTTATAATTGTCTGTTGTTGTTGTTGTTGTTATTATTATTATTATTATTATTATTATTATTATTATTATTATTATTATTATTATTATTATAATTATTATAATTATTATTATTATTATTATTATTATTATTATTATTATTATTATTATTATTATTAAAGTTTAGCTACCTAATTACTGCTAGGAGTGTGCATGTTCCAGTTCGGAAATGAAAAAACCCAAGATCAGAGCAGGTCGGGTTGGACCGAACTGGACCGGTTATACTTCGGTCCAATCATTGGTCCTCGCTTTGAATGATTTCGGGTTTTTGGGTTGGTCCAATCTAAACTAGAAAAAACCCAGAATGGACTTGTTAACCTGGTTTGTTTGAAAGTTAAAACTTTTACATCGTGCGTTATATTCAGCGTATGAACGTTATTCCTATGCCTAGCCTAATAATTACTTAATGGGTTATTGCCAAAGGGCTCTATTATTTATTATAATTAAATATATTAATTATAATAAATTATTTAATTATAATAAATAATAGAGCCTGATAAGAAATAGAGCCTGATGATAATTTCTATAAAAAATAAATGAAACTTGATAGTAAATAAAGTGAAATAATAAAGCTTCTTCTAGATTGGACTGATTTTTGAGTGAATATTGTAAATTACCAAAATGATATTATGTTCTATATCTAGATATTATTAATCGTGTAGGAGGGCGACATCTTGACCAATTTAGGAGCTCCTTGACTCCTGAGTTAATTTTTATGTATGCTTTTTAATCTCTATAATGCACAAGTATACCATGTATATATATTCTAAGGTTAATGTTTCTTTTATCTTTAATTTTCACGTTGAAAAACGATGGTGCAAGCGCTTATTGATGTGTAAGACTGACTTTAAGTGGCATCAGAAAGAGCGAACATAGAAAAAAACAATCAAGACGTGGAAGAACTTAAGAATGATACTAGTTTAAAATTTTCAAAATAACTTAAACAAAAAAAATTGCTTTAAATTTTTTGCTAATAATTTTCTATACTTTATCATTTTATTAATTGTTGTTCTTTATAGAGAGGGAGAAGACTCCACGAGAAGATGAAATTGTTTTTGTCTCAAATGATTAATTAGGTAATTCAAGATACTCAATTAATTTTCTTTCTTAATTTTTATATAGTAATAAGTTTAATTTTGATTGTGGAATTTGTAGAATTGAAGACTTGTTGCTCTTGATCAAGATCACAAGCAGGGGGAGAGAAGTTACAGGCAAAAATCATGAAGATAGTGGGAATTGGTAGATTAATAACTATTAGTTTACACATAATGAATTATATAGCTTTATTTTGTTTATTTAGAGATTTTTACCACTATTAAGTTACCGATTCTTACATTTCAAAATCGTATTTAGTTATTTATTATTGTTCATCAGATCATTTTGATTCATTTTGATTAGGAGAATTAAGTTCATTATCATGCACTTTGGACAATTCCAAATATGAATATCACTGCTAGATACCCTATTTTATAAAGAAATCATAATTAGGGGACCATGTTATTAGAATATATTTAAAAGGGTTAATATTCTATGGAAACTATTTTAAGGGGACCATTCACTATTTGCATTTTCATCTTAGCCCTTAAAGTTTTCATATTTGTATTTTAACCCCAATCCTTAAAAACTTACTTTTGAAAATTTTAATTTTGTACATATATAATTTTTCTTATAAGTACTACTTGAAGCCCTCTTTCAATTGGTATCAGAGCCACATGACCAAAAATAGTTAAGATAATTAAGCTAACTAATAACTAATTAAGCTAATTTTTTTGTGAGTAAGGTAATGCACATAACTAATTAAGCTAATTAACTATGATTAATGCTTAAATCATGACCTACTTGCCCTGGTCCGAATTATTCATATATTGTTCACCCACCAGAAAGAATTTCTTCAGTAGCACCTCAATTAAACTATATCACTAATATAGTTTTAAAATTAAAAGATGAATTAGCACAAATTAAGTTTGACGTCAACGAGCTTAAGAAGCAATTATTTGTAATCCATCTTTCGTTAGTTAACGAAATTAGACATAGTGGAAAATCAACTTTAAATGTTAGTACTCCATTTCAACATAAATATCCTTTCCAAAACCCAAAAACCAAAAATCCACTTCCTTTGCATGATATAAAAATCCAAAAGGAAGTAGGAGAAAAGCAAGAGAAAAATCAACTAAAAAGACAGAAAAAGAAAAAGTGGATAGAGTATAAGCAGTATAATCTTGAAGAGCTACATAGTATTTTTGAGAAAGAACAAAATACAAAAGAATTAAACAGAATCATGAATGCAATTATTGATAAACAGGAAGTTTTATCTGATAATAATGAAGAGACAAATCATGTCCAGTGAGAAGAAGAAATATATCAGCAAATCAACTTAATCAAGCTGGAAGATCTTAATATTGTACCTTTAGTAGAAATTAGAAGAAAATTGGTTTAAAAAAATACGGTAAAATGACTGTTGAAGATGAGATTAATAAAATTGGAGAAGAGCTCGACTTAGGTGAAATGGAGATCAATTTGGTTAATAATGTTGTTCCTAAACCTAAAGAATTTGCTGAACCTTCAAGAAGAAACACTGATTTCATGAGACGTGGATACATTGCAGTGGGACATACAACTAATTTTTTTCTTTGGTTTTATCCCAAGAAAAACTACCAGTTATGAAAAAATTAGCCATACACCAATTTTCAAAACTAGATATACCTTAAATATTGATAGAGCTCGTAATAGAGAAGAAATATTTGAGCATTGGAAAAGAAGCACCAATAGTGTCTTAAACTTAAATACTGCATGGACTGCTGCAAATTTCCTAAGCTACGTTGAACATAGCTTCGCTGGCACTGTAGCTGACTAGTATGATTCATTAAATGAAAACAGTAAAAATATATTAACAATGATGGAAACACCAGCTACAATGTTCAAAAATTTATGCAAGAAAATCAAAACTGAGTTTATCGGAGCCAAACTTGATTTTGAAGAAAAAGCAAAAGAGTGGCAAAGAAAGATTAATAACATAGAATTATGGGATATGAGATATCTGAAAAATTATATTATTGAATTTAGTCAATATTACTACAAAATTGGGCATAATTAAACCAATTTTGGTATGTTCTATGACAAATTACTAAATCCGATAAATTTTGTAATTAATAAAAAATACATTGCATGGCTCGAAAGAGCAGATGTTATTAATACCATTGGTTCAAGAATTTCTCATTTAATAAAATCGGTCAATGATCAATGTTTTGATCTCAAAAGCAAAAGAAAATTAAGAAACAATTCCTAACTTGTTGGGATTTACCTCACTAATGGAGAAATGAACCTGAAAGGAGAATAAAATGAAAATTTTATAAGAGCTTTAATAAGAAAAGGGGGAAGAAATGTAAAAGGAAATATTATAATAAAGCAAGCATTAAAAAATGAAGATTTTTTTTGGACAGCAGCTTATTGTCCTCCAGCCAAAAACAAATACAAATGCTGGGCATGCAGGAAAGTAAGAAATTATGCTAATGAACGCAAAAATAGGAAGAAGAACAAGCTTATTAAAACCTTAGGTAGCCTAGATTATGTTGAGCTTAGTGAGGATGAGACATTAGACCTAGCCCTAAATAACAACAAAGGGATAGTCCAAATCATAATGGACAATGAATATGGAGAACGTGATTATAAAGAAACTAGCTATAAGATAGAAAGTAGCTTAATTAGTTTTGGTGATCTTCAAGGAGAAGAGTTTGTTGTAGATAGTGATAATGAAGAAGTCAAAGGAGATTAGGTCCTTCCCATAATCTAGAAAGATATGATCTATAAAAAACCCATTTTTCAATTAAAGAGTTAGCATGTATGCGAGATGATGGAAGGAGATCTAGAAATCAGAGATTGCGAATATTATGTGGGAGAAGTTAATCTTATTAACTGGGAAAACATCCTGAAGTATAACAAAGACAGAAAGTATAGGTATATCCATGTTGGAAGTGTCCAAGTTCAATCATATTTACATCTATATTCTGCTATGTGATATTAGGCATACCAAATTTAATAACCAAGTTATCATAGGGATTAAGACTAACTTATGTAATGGATCAGTAGGATTCAATTGTCGGTCTCGATATTATGTGAGCCTAAAAGATGAATTTGATAAAAACTTTCTATCCCTTAAGGTTGAAACAGTTAGAATGAACATGAAAAAATGAGGATCTCCATTGAGGATATTTTGCAAAATTATCTACAAATTAGATAATATTATAGATCCAAAGATAATAGAGGCGGAAAAATTTGACAATAGTACCCTAATCTAAAAAATCCAGAGGATTAAATCTAATCTACAGGAGATAAAGATTGATCGTTTATGGATATCTAGCTTTGCTAACCCTATAAAAATCAATAAGAAAAATGTGGTAAAAACAAAAATTGATGAGAATTGTAAAATTATCATTAAACCCCAATTATTAAGGACTATAAGTGCAAGATCAGAACGGGAAGAAGGATCTTCTTCAGCTAAAGAAGAGCTTAAAGAAGATGATACAATTACTATGACTAGTAAAATGAGTAGAATGAGTTTTGAACCCACAAGACATAATGTAGATAGAAGTATGAGTCGAGATAGGAAAGTCATTGGGTATACAAGCAATCAGTGACTTTTAGGTGCCTAACGTTTTTTGGTAAATATTTTTAGGCCCCTGTAATTTGAGATCTAATTCCGGGGCGCCTTATGTTTTTAGGTAACTAATTTTAGGTCCCTTTTCCTATTATTTTAGTCCTTGAACTTTTAAAAAATTGCAGAAAGGTCCCTCGATTAGGTGAACTATGCAAATAAGCATCTAAAAAGCAAATATGCTTCATTTTTATCGTTTTAACTTCTTATAAAGACTTTGCTGATACTAGTTATTACAATCTACTACTTATATCATAAATATTATGTTTTCTGTGATTAACGATCCACCATGCTTAGCAAGATAATTAAAGCTTAATTAGAGCTTTTGACCATTGCCTCAACTTAGTCGGTGCTGGACTCCGGCATTCCTCTAGCTTTTTGTTTACAGAGAATGCTAATCTCAGCCCCACCATCCTTAGAATAGGCACATCACAGATCTGTTTCGTTTTCTACCTCAGACCGTAGTCACTAATCAAGTTTTAAGTATTTCAAAGGATAGTGAGACTTTAATGAAGAAATTATAATATTTAAGACATAAGGTTCGATTGAATAACGTTCCCTACTAGGAAACTTCTTTTATTGAAAGCTTGAAAGTGGAAATATTAAAATGAAAAGCTTTAAAGAGGGACTTAAGTTAAGATTATTAGAGATGCTTGCTCATAGAGAAATGGAGAATCCCGACTTCTCTTTTGCTCAAGAATGCTCAAATGATCGTGTCCCTTCTCAGCACTCGACTTCTCTATTTATAGAGTGGATGGAGGTACATATGATGCCCTAATGGCTATAGTACATAAAGATTTTTCACATTGCTATCATACATATTGACTCTACAATACACAGTTTATTTTACAGACCAGACACTTGTCGAAATAGTACAATAATAGGGTAGCCACTTTTCAGAGCTATTAGTGATGACAAGGTTAGTCATCATTATTGAGATTCTGCATTCCTTCATCTCTAATTATATCTTCCTAATGGAGTCCTCCATAGCTAAGATAATGAAGAGGATCCTAAGAGTCCTACAAGGTCTAATGCAAGTTCCAAAATCCAAGCAATGGTTCAAATATTGAAGGAGAACCAAACAGAAACATCAGGGTTAAACAACCAGAACGTACCTGGTTTTATTCATCTCATTTCTTAAGCTACATTGTGCCTTAAGATTGATATTTTTGCATTTTTGGATTCCTCATTATGTTAGCTTTCAGGTCCAAGCATTTAAAATCAATCATGAATAGTTGAAGTCAAAAGATCAAGGCCTTTTATTCAACTTATCAGTTTTGGTTCAAAACTGCATGGTAAAATGTTTTAGTGGAAATCTTTTACTTAAATATGATTTAACCCTGATTTCTTTGCAGGGGGGTTTGTACAAACCCTAAAGAGTCCCCCCATGGCCTAAAATGAAAATCATGCTCACTTTTGATTGGTGGAAGCAAGGTCACAGAACCGTGCTAAAACTACCTTGTGAACCCAATTGAAGTACTATGTGTTTTTTCTTCTCCAAAGGGTTTCCTCAGCTCTATCCTTGCTTGGTTTCTTCAATCCCTAGTCAAGCAGTTAGGAAACACTATGATTTGCTGCTAAAGAAGCCTTGAATCATGTGAACCAATGAGAGCAAAAAGGAAGTAAAGGCACCTTGTAATCTGATTGGATAGCCAAAAAGAGAACCACCTTTACAGCTATGTTTCTCCACATTTTGCTAGTAAAGATGTTGAATTAGCTTAATTACAATGTATTAAATTTAATCACATCATTTGTTTTGCTTTTCTTAGAAATCTGGTTGTAATTAGTTTAGTTTACGCAAGCATGTAATCTAATTTTGTTCAAAGCGCATGTAATTAGCTAATAATCCATTTCCTTCCTAGGTAGGAAACCTCCACCAACTTGCTTGGTTTAGGTGCTTGCTAGGTCATGTACTAATGTTTACTCACGGCGATTTTGTAAACACGCTTGAACTTTGAATGAAAACCAGAATAAAGAGCATTTAGCTTTCATCCTTTCAAATACTTCACTTGCTTATCCTTAATTTGGTCGATTAAGGTGGCGATCAAGTAAGTTCTAAACCTTGATTAAGTGGTGATTCTATATCTTAATATCAGTTTAGGGGCCCTAATCTTATGTTTAGTGGTGTTTTTGTATCTAAACAAGAGCTTAGATTATCCTTCTTTGATTCATTCATTCACAGCAACACTTAAACTTCAGCTTGAATTCAGTTTGCTTTCTTTTAGCTTTTGAATTCAATTTTACATTTTAGTGTTTTCCTATCAAGATACATCATATTTGGTATCTGAGCATAGGTTTGTCCTTGGCCTGGTACGTCCCTCCACTTCTAGAATTCATTTTTACTCAAAACCCCTAACACATTCCTAGCTTGAATCTAAACACAAACCATGAGCATGATGAGTTCTAGCACAAGTTTGGAAGAGAAGTTTGAAGCATTAATAAGGCAGAATGAAATGCTGGCAAAGAAGATTCATGAGGATACTGAGCGCAACTAAGAAACTTAAGGTGAGAGTGAGTATCTACGGAAGCAACTTGGTACGGTTTTGAAGCAAAAGTAGAAAATAAATGAAGAAACCCTACAATCTGAACCAAGAAGGCAAGAAGAAGTCTTCAGCCATGAAGTTGATTCATCTAGTGAAGATGAACTAGTCAGAATGGCAAGAGCAGAATCACGGATGCAAGCTAACGCCAATGATTTCAAAATTGAAATTCCAAAATTCGAAGGTAAGCTTGATCCAGATGAATTTCTAGATTGGTTGCATACTATTGAACGTGTCTTTGAGTATAAAGACGTTGAAGAGGATAAGAAAGTCAAGCTAGTGGCCTTAAGACATAGAAAGTATGCTTCATTATGGTGGACCAACCTATGTGCTAAATAGGTTAGGGAAACAAAGTCTAAAATCAGAACTTGGGACAAGATGAAATCAAAGCTTAAGGCTCATTTTCTTCCCCCAACTTATGTTCAGGATTACTATTTTTAATTCCATAATCTTACTCAAGGCAACCTGAGTGTTGAAGAGTACACACAGAAGTTTAAGAAACTTGTAATCAAGTGTGATTTACAAGAACCCGAAGAGCAAACCATTGTTAGGTACTTAAAAGGACTTGATCCTAGGTAAGCTAATGTGGTTGATTTGCAAGCATATACTACCTCTGATGAAGTGTGTGTGCTGGCTCATAAGGTTGAGTAGCAAAAGCAAGCAAGGTAGCCTCTTAAACGCCAAAATCCAAAGCCTCATACCCAGAACCAACCCTTTAAGAAGGGGAGTTCTAATCCCATTTCCAAGCCACAAAATGCATCCCCTTCCTTTCCACAAAAAACCCCAGCTCCACAAAAGATCCAAACTCCTCAAAATAGGCCTAATCCCAATCCTATGAGCAATAGAAGATGTTTCAAATGCCAAGGACTTGGGCATATAGCCTCGGACTACCCAAACCATAAGGTTATTACTTTGTCCGAATGGTCAGCCGTGAAGGAAGTCTTTGAGGAGGAAGAAAATGAAGATGAATGTGAGAATGAACTTAAGGAAACTCAAGAAGAAGTAGTGGAAGAAGCTGATGAAGGTGAATTACTAGTTTTGAGAAGAGTTCTAAGCAACTAGAAAGGTGTAAAAGAAGAGCAAAGGGAGAACATATTCCATTCTCGTTGTACAGTCCAAGGGAAGGTATGTTCTTTGATTATTGATGGAGGAAGCTGTGCAAATGTGGTTTCTCTAAGCATGATTGAGAAACTAGGAGTGCAAACTCTGACTCATCCACCTCTATACAACATTCAATGGCTGAATCAATGCAAGGGAATCCAAGTGAACTCACGGTGCTTGATTTCTTTTTCCATTGGAAAGAACTATCAAGGTGAACTTTGGTGTGATGTTATCCCTATGGATGCTTGTCATATGCTTTTGGGGAGACCATGGCTGTATGACCATAAGGTTATGAATAATGGCTACTTGAATACCTACTCCTTTACTAAGGATGGTAAGAAGATCACCTTAGCCCCTTTACCCCCATCAAAACTCCATGAAATCAAGCCTCAAAACAAGCCCAAACATGTTGATTTGCTACTGTCCATAAGTGAACCTTTATTAAAGGCTTCTCAACATGCGTTTAAGGTCTTTAAAGAATGGATTTTGTATGCAAGAAGAACCAGTAACCCCTTTACCCACTTACCCCATAGCCTAAACACTCATATAAAACTTCTGTCGTTTGTTTCCTGAGGAGATACCCATGGGTTTACCCCTAAAAGAGATGTCCAACACCACATATCTTATTCCTGGTTCCATCCTACCCAACATGCCTGCCAACAGGATGAATCCAAAGGACACCATCGAAATACAAAGACAAGTTGAAGAGTTGAAGTCTAAGGGCTTAATCCATGAGTCCTTAAGTCCATGTGCTGCGCCTATTCTTTTGGTGCCAAAGAAGGAAGGTGGAATGCGTATGTGTGTGGATAGTAGGGCCATTAACAAGATCACAATCAAGTATAGGTATCTCATACCTAGACATGAAGACATGCTAGATGAACCACATAGCTCTAAAGTGTTTTCAAAGTAAGACCTTCGAAGTAGATACTACCAAATTCGAACTAGAGAAGGTGATGAATGGAAGACATCTTTCAAGACTAAGGAAGGGCTTTATGAATGGTTGGTTAGGCCCTTGAGTCTTTCAAATGCACCTAGCACATTCATGAGATTGATGAATCAAGTATTCAGGCCATACGTAGGCAAGTTTATGGTGGTTTACTTCGATGATATCTTGATTTATTCCAAGGATGAACATGAACATCAAGACCATTAACTCAAGTGATGCTTCTTCTAGAACATGAAAGACTATTTGGTAACTTAAGAAATGTGCTTTCTTCACTCCATAAGTAACATTCTTAGGTCACATAGTCACCAATGATGGCATTAAGGCAGATGAAAGCAAGATTGAAGCTATTTGGTCAAGGCCTACTCCTAAGTCCATTCATGATGTTTGAGCTTTTCATGGATTTGCTTCATTTTACAGGAGGTTTATTAGACATTTTAGCACCATTTGGCTCCTATAACTGAAGTTATCAAGGGTAAATCATTCCATTGGACACCAAAAGCTCAATCTGTCTTTGAAGAGATCAGAAGAAGACTTACTAAAGCACCTGTTCTTTCCTTGCCGTGCTTTAGTAAAGTATTTGAAGTTGAACGTGATGCCTCTGGAGTTGGCATAGGTGGTGTTCTTACTTAAGAAGGTAAGCCGTTAGCTTTCTTTAGTAAGAAATAGTGTTATTCAAGAAGAAAATATTCCACCTATGATAAAGAGTTCTATGCAATTGTAAGATGTTTAGAGCATTGGAGTCATTATTTGATTGCAAGTGAGTTTATCCTCCATTCTGACCAGCTTTGAAGTATATTCAAGGCCAACACAAATTAAACTCACGTCAGGCTAAGTGGGTTGACTTTCTTCAATAATTTCATTTCACAATCAAGCACAAATCTGGAAAGCTTAACCAAGGTGCCGATGCTCTATCACGGAGGTATCTACTTTTGTTTCAATTAGATGCTTGTGTACTTGGTTTTGAGCATCTAAAAGCTTTGTATACTGAAGATGAAGATTTAGGGAGTTGTTTGCTGATTGCTTAAAGCACCCCAAAGGAGATTTTCTTATTCAAAAAGGATTCTTATTCAAGGGTACACAGCTGTGTGTGCCATGGTATAGCACAAGAGAGCTTCTAATCAAGGAAGTGCATGGAGGTTCTTTAGTTGATCACTATGGGGAAAACAAGACACTCATCATGCTAAGAGAGCATTACCACTGGCTAAGTATGGAAAGGACGTACAAAACGTTTTGAAGAGATGTGGGACTTGTCAAGTGGCCAAAAGTCACTCCCTACCCCACGGCCTATACACACCATTACCTATTCCTACTTCTCCTTGGGTTGATGTAAGTATGGATTTCATTCTTGGACTACCTAAGACCAAAGGAACAAAGATTCAATCTTTGTTGTAGTAGATAGGTTCTCTAAAATGTCTCATTTTATTCCATATAACAAGACTAATGATGCTACACACATTGCTGAGTTGTATTTCAGGGAGGTGCCTAGATTACATAGTATACCTAGATCAATTGTTTCTGATTAGGATACTAAGTTTCTAAGCCATTTTTGGATTACCTTGTACAAGAAGTTAGGTACTAAACTGAAATGCAGTACCACTTGTCATCCACAAACTGATAGGCAAACTGAGGTTATAAACTAAACCCTAGGAGCAATTCTAAGGGCTTTGATTAAACCTCATGCCAAAGCTTGGGATTTGCTTTTACCCCATGTAGAGTTTTCTTACAACAGGGCTCCAAGTAAGGCTATTATTCTATCACCATTTAAGGTGGTCTATGGGATTGATTCTACTAGTCCACCTGATCTTACTCCAAGGCCATTAGATCAAAAGCCAAGTACGAATGCAGTAGTTAAGGTGGAAGAAATCCAGAAGATACATGAGTTAGTAAAGAGAAGAATAGAGAAGACTAATGCATCATACCAAGCTCAAGCTAACAAACATAAGAAGAAGATGGTACTTCAACCTGGAGACCTTGTGTGGATACACTTAAGGAAAGAGAGATTTCCATCAAAGAGGAAGAACAAGCTCATGCCAAGGGCTGATGGTCCATTTAAGGTACCTAAAAAAATTAATGACACTACTTATAAGGTTGATCTGCTAGGGGACTATGGAGTTTCAGCTACATTCAACGTGGCTAACTTGAGTGCTTACTAAGCCGATGATTTCCTTCAAGATTTGAGGATCAAATCTCTTTAACAAGGGGAGGATGATGAAGTCCTCTATAGCCAAGACAAGAAAGAGGGTCCTAAGAGTCCTACAAGGTCCAATGCAAGTTCCAATGTCCAAGCAATGGTTCAAATATTAAAGGAGAACCAAACAGCAACATCTGGGTTAAACAACCAGAATTTTCCCGGTGTTGTTCATCTCATTTCTTAACCTACATTGTGGTTTAATATTAATATTTTTGCATTTTTAGATTCCTTATGTTGTTAGCTTTTAGGTCCAAGCATTTAAAATCAATCATGCACAGTCGAAGTCAAGAGATCAAGGCCTTTTGTTCAACCTACCAGTTTTGGTTTAAAACTGCACCGTAAAATATTTTAGTGGAAATCTTCTACTTAAATATGATTTAACCTTGATTTCTTTGCAGGGGGTTTGTACACATCCTAAGGAGTCCCCCTATGGCCTGAAATGAAAATCATGCTCGCTTTCGATTGGTGGAAGCAAGGCCATAAAACCGGGTTAAAACTACCTTGTGAAGCCAGTTGAAGTACTACGTGTTTTTCCTTCTCCAAAGCGTTTCCTCAGCTCTCTCCTTGCTTTCTTGCTTCAATCACTAGTCAAGCAGCTAAGAAACAATATGATTTGCTACTGAAGAAGCCTCGAATCGTGTGAACTAATGAAAGCAAAAAGGAAGCAAAGGAACCTTGCAATCTGATTGGATAGTCGAAAAGAGAACCAGCTTTACGGCTACTTTTCTCCACATTTTGCTAATAAAGCTTCTAAATTAGCTTAATTATAATGTATTAAAGTTAATTACATCATTTGTTTTGCCTTCCTTAGAAATTCGGTTGTAATTAGTTTAGTTTAAGCAAGCATGTAATCTAATTTTGTTCTAAGCGCATGTAATTAGCTTGTAATCCGTTTCCTTCCTAGGCAGTGACCTCCACCAGCTAGCTTGGTTGTTTAGGTGCTTGCTAGGTCATGTACTAATGTTTACTAATGGCCATTTTGTAAACACACTTGGACTTTGAGTGAAAACCAGAATAGAGAGCATTTAGCTTTCGTCCTTCTAAACACTTCACTTGCTTACCCTTAATTTGGTCGATTAAGGTGGTGATCAAGTAAGTCCTAAACCTTGATTAAGTGGTGATTCTGTATCTTAATCTTAGTTTAGGGACCCTAAGCTTATGTTTAGTGGTATTTTTGTATCTAAACAAGAGCTTAGATTATCCTTCTTTCATTCATTCATTCACAGCGACACTTAAACTTCAGCTTGAATTCAGCTCGCTTTCTTTTAGCGTTTGAATTCAGTTTTGAGTTTTAGTGTTTCCCTATCAGATACATCACTTCCAAACCATCAGTACGTAGATAATCATCAAAATCTTCATCAGGTTGCTTAAGATGCTTTGGATCCCATTCTTTAAATAATTCAAGGAGATTTTTTTTTCCTTTTTCTGATCAAAATTTTTCAGCTCCAACATCAAAGAGATAATCAGAAATATCTTCTGATACTACTCCTTCCACCTTCATGTAGTCTTTGAATTCATTATCATAGGCAGAAGGAGTGTTTCACAATGCATTAATGTTTTTCCTCATACGATTAATGCCCAACAATGATGATAAATGTTGAAAAATCCAATGGCTCTTGATAAAGCAGGATCAGTAACTAGATGTACCGGATTTTCATGAATCCAATTTTGTCATTGATTATTGAGATCGTTGCAATCAATGATTTGGTCAAGATAATGGGCTGGTTTGGCTTTTCCATTTTCATATTCAATTAGAGTGCTATAAACTTCTAATGTTAGCCATCTGCGAACAAGAATTTTTGTTGGGCTTTCTGGAGATGTAAGAATCCAATTGTTCTTTTTGAACATGCATTGCTAGAATTTATTTAAGATTGAGAAAAATGGGAATTTTGGATCTCGGATTTCTGTGAAGTAAAGTACCATCTCGTATTTCCAGGCTTTAAAAATAGGATCATTTGGAGATAATGAATTTGCTGGGAAACAAATACCACTAACTCCAGATCTGTTGGGAAAATAGATCGTTGTATCCAAGACTCCTAAATATCATAGGAATAATGATGATAAAAGTCGATACAGGCTGCATACCACTCATTGAACTATTTTTCTTAAACATGAGAACTTATTTTTTTTTAGATATCATAAGGACACTGAAGGTAACTAATTTGTAACTCTAGAAGGGAAAATATTAGGCTATTAGGTAGACAGTAAAAAGTAGACGGAAACGTGATCCACTTTTTGTATGAAATTTCAGGTTATCAATAAGGACTTTACCAGAAGGCGTAACCCGTTCTAGTAGAAATGGCATTTCATTAAGGATTTCCTCCTTTTCTGGCAGGTGGTCGGCTTTGATGATCACCATTGATGAGTTCTCAAGTAAACTGTCTGTCAAAGAGTACTTCGACTCCTGTATATGTTCAATAGAGAAGAAAAACTGATTAAGCCATAATTACCAATGCAGGAGTCGCCCTTGTGCTTGCATATTTGATAAATTCTTTTTTATAAAACCAAGTATTCCTTTACAATCATTTCGAATAAGAAAAGGCTTTGGGGCTAAAAAGATTAAGAAATTTTTAATTTCCCTTATGACTGCAAGGATTTTTTTTTTCATTGTAGGATAGTTGCATTCTGCCTTATTAAAACTTCCACTGTAATATTTGCAGAGTTTTTCTCCTTCTTTGATTTTGAGTACCACACTCCACTGCTCATTGCTTGCATTTGTTTCAAAAACTAAATCATCTCCTTTGTTAGGCAAATTAAGCACAGGAAGATTTTTACACATCTTTTTGAAGTTTTGAACAATCTTTGTGTCATTAGTGGTCCATATCCAACTTATTTCTTTCTTCAGTTTCTGCTATAATAGCTTTCTTAATTTGGCTAAATTTTTAATAAGTAAGGCATCCGAGAAATCTTTCTAGCGGCTTCCTATCTTTAATATTTTAGGAAAATTTTCTATTTTTTCTAGAATGTACCTTTGTAGGATGATTTGCCCAGCTTTTATCTCTAGACCTAAAAACTCAATTTCTTACTCAGCATAAATGCATTTGTTCTTACCAAGTATAATGCCATGATCAATATATCTTTAGGTGACAGCCAAGACATCATCTTTATGTTACTCCATGGTTTTGGAAAAGATAAGGATATCACCAATGTAAACTAGACAACAGTGATTAAGGTCTTTGAAGATGTTATCCATTCTTCTCTGGAATATTTGGAGTGCATTTTTAAGACCAAAGGGCGTTACTATCCATTCGCAATGACCTCCTGGGGCACTAAATGTAGTTAAAGGAATACTTTCCTCATCCATTTTTATCTGCCAATAACTGCTTTTGCAATCCATTTTCAAGAACCAAGAGGCTCCTTGAATTCTGTTAAAAAGGACTGTTTGTTAGAAATATAGTAACCATCAAAGACAGTGTTATCATTAAGTTTTTTTATAATTGATTACCATTCCAACTTTTCTTCTTTTTTCTTCAGCATTATTTCTTATCATGAAAGCGGGACTAGTGTAAGGACTCTTACTGTTTCTAATCAATCCTTTATCCAGAAGTTCCTTGATTTGCTTATTAAACTCTTGGATGTTCTCGTGTGTATACACCATTTGTTTAACCCGAATGATGGTATTGGGATTTAATAGAGTGATTTTAGCAAATGATCTATCTTTATCCCAAAATTTTAGAGTATTGTTAGAGTAGAGTTCTTTACATAATTTTTCCTGTTGTTCCACAATTTGCTCTTTAACAAATAACTCAAGTAATGAGATTGTCAGTGCTATTTCTTGTTATGCAGGCATTACCTTCTCACCACGCTGGCTGTGTATAAACTCAATTTTTTGATGAGTGTAAGCCTTATTTAATTTTTCAATAGGGACTGAGTGACCATTAATTATAAATATTATTTGGTTTATAGTTTGGGTGCATGGAGAATATAATCTTTGGAAATTATTTTCAATAATCATATTATAAGAGGGTTGATCAGTAGCCCATAGAATTGTCATAATGTATTGAACTCCTCCTAATTCTATGGATAACCCTTCTATGGCTTCATTGTGGCTCATAACACTATTATCAGCTATCCTTACTTGTAAAGGATTTCTAGCTCTTTTGCACATAAAATCAGGAAATAATGATCTTTTTCCAGAGCATACGGAACAACACTATCTATGCAAGCACACAGTCCATATTTATTATATCCCTCTAAACATACTTTATTGGGATATAGATGCTATTAGGGTTTGTACTAGTAGCTTCAGAGCATATTTCCATAGTCATGTTTTTGACTAATTCATCCTCATAGATGGGCTCACTAATAGTTCTAGTTTTGTACCAAATGACTTTTCTATCTAGACTCATAATTCGATCTGCACTGAATCTTACAGCCTCAAAACTCATTCTACTCATTTCACTGGTCATGCTAATTGTATCATCTTCCTTAAACTCTTCTTTAGCAGATGAAGATCCTTCTCCCCATTCTGATGTTATACTCGTACTTCATAATAATTGAGGTCTAATGGTGATTTTACCTTCCTCATCAATCTTTATTATATTTTTCTTATTGATCTTTGTATGATTGACAAAGTTAGACATCCATGAACAGTCAATTTTTATTTCTTCAGGATGGGACTTAATCCTTTGGATCTTTTACATGGGGCAGGACTTTCAAATTTCTCTACTTCTATCATTGTTACTATTGACCCAATTAATGTATAAGGTTTCAATGATGACAATCCAAATGACCTCGTCAATATGCTTTGAGTTATCTGTTGTGCTTGAGTTGTATGCTAAGACAGGATCCGAAAAATACATGGGGCAGTTCGAATGAGCATAGAGCATCAAAGTTGATAACATGCGCAAGAATCTGAGAACACTCCCTCAAAATAGTTCTGGGAGTGGAAGCATGGACCTGTGCAAGAAGTCTAGCTAATAACAAGAGTCTTAGGCTTAGCATTTGTTTTATTTTTTTAAGATTCTTGTTAATATGCCAATTAGAAGGTTTCTGATTTAGCGTTCACTTTGAAAGGTTTTTGATGACTCAGAACATGGTCTCAGAACAGGTCCAAGAGGCCAGGTCTGCAATGTTTTGAGGTAGATTTTTGATGACTCAGAATACTGTCTCAGAACAGGTCCAAGATGCTAGCTCTGTAGTGTTTTAAGGCTGAGAATAAAATTCAAATTTCAATGTTTTTCTTAAAAGGATTTTGGACTGACGTTTTTCAGAAAATAATTGGAATTAATTTATGTCAGTCAAAATCTAAAGCTATTTCTTCCCTTGGTTAAGAGATAAAATATTTTTCAAATATTTGGTGAGATTTAATTCTATCTTAAAGAAAAAATATCTTCCCTAAATATTTGATCTTATCTCCTAAGAAAAAATATATCTTCCAAATATTTGATCATATCCTATAAAGAAGATTAGTAATTATTCCACTATTTAAAGCGGCCAATTCCCTCAACTTTTCTCAGCGTTTTTCATGATTTTCAAGTGCTAAAATTACTTTTCTGAGTCTGAATTTTTCTGTGATAAAAACCTTCAAAAAGAGTGCTTAATCGAGTCTTCATTATTGGCATAATAGGAGTTGTATTGTACCTTGTACTCAGCTTATTTAGAAGCATTCAAGTAAGGTGTTCTTTATCTCTTTTCCATCATCGTGATAAGAGGTTGTCCAAGTCTTGGTAGACGGT
Organism: Carnegiea gigantea; assembly: GCA_029747015.1. NCBI lineage: Eukaryota > Viridiplantae > Streptophyta > Magnoliopsida > Caryophyllales > Cactaceae > Carnegiea > Carnegiea gigantea. The sequence goes on from JAKOGI010001982.1 coordinate 90,908, forward strand.
GGATGTTGTGTCCGTAGGGGAGATGTGGACGTTGTGTCCGTGAGTATTTGTCCAAGTCTTGGGAGACTTTGGCTGTGTGTTTGTAACGAGAGTCTTAGGTAGACTAAGTCACGTATGTTACGGTTGTAATGTGTTCGGCCTGTTTAGTGAAAGTGTTGCTGAAATCCTACAGTGGTAGGTCGTGGTTTTTACACCTCAGTTGGGCTAGAGGTGGTTTTTCACGTAAAAATATTGTGTCTTCTTTATTGTTTCCGCAATTATATTTGTTTCTGTTTTACTGCAAACATGCATTCCAAACAGTTCTGATGAGTGTTTTAAGTAAACCGAAAAAACTGGTAGACACAATTCGCCCCCTTCTTGTGTCCTTGTGTGTGTAAATCTAACAAGTGGTATCAGAGCAGAGTTGTCACACCTAGGCTAACACTCTGAGAGATCCTAAAAAGATGAGTGCACCATAAGGAATCTTAGAGGGTCAATCCGTGACTCGACCACCGTGCTTTAATGGGCAACATTACAATTGGTGGAAAAACCGCATGGAAAATTACATTCAAGCTGATGATTATGAGCTGTCGATGATCATCGAGAATGGTCCTTACATTCCAATGAAAACCACAGAAGATGGCAAAACAGTTCCGAAGAAGTCAAATGAGTTTGACTCAGATGACTCCAAGAAACTAGAGAAAAATGCAAGGGCCAAGAAATTGCTATACTTTGGCCTTGGACCAGACGAGTACATTCATATCTCAGAGTGTGAATCGGCAAAGGAGATACGGAATGCTCTTCACGTGGCTCATGATGGAACCAACCAAGTCAAACAGTCCAGGATTGAGCTGCTGATGAGAAAGTATGAACTGTTCGAAATGCGTGACAAAAAGACGGTGATGGATACGTATGCACATTTTACCCACATCACTAATGAGTTGAAATCCTTGGGAAAATCCTCTACCATCAAGGAATTAGTAAGGAAGATCCTACGGTTTTTGCCTCATTCGCGGGAAACGAAAGTCATAGCCATCCAAGAAGCAAAGAAGATGGACGAAATCTCTTTGGATGAGCTCACTAGGAACCTTCAAACTTACGAGTTGAGGAAAATCTCCCATATGAAAGAGGAAATAAAGAAAGATCGAGGCCTTGCCCTAAAGGCCATAAGAAGTGATGATTCGGACTTGAATAAGGAAGAAATGGCCTTGGTAACTCATAAGTTCAAGAAAATCTTCAAGAAGGTTCGAAAGGGCATCAAGAAGGGGAGTACCAGCAAAGCGAGGAACAGTGACCAAGACCAAGCCTCTGGGTGTTTCAGATGTGGAAAGCACAACCACATTGTAAAATATTGCCTTATGCAGAAGGAAGAACAGGCGTCAGAACAGTTCCAAAACCGTGGAAAGAAGCCACAGCTTAGTAGTTCTGCCAAGCGGTTCACTAAACCTATGGTGGCAGCATGGGGTGATACTTCAGAAGAAGGGGATAGCTCCCAAGACGAAGCTGCTATACTGGCGCTCATGGCCAGAAGCGAATCCAAAGCTGACTCAGAATCAGACGAGAGCATGTCCCAATTCAAGGAAAAGGTACGTGGTTTTAACAAAGCAAAAATTTTGAAATTATTGTTTTCCTTAATGGATGAATGTGAGGCAATAAGTACTAAGAATTGTATACTTAAAGATACTTGTTCCAAGTTAAAAAGGGATGTCCGAATGCTTGAAAAAACCATACAAGAACTTAAGCAAGCAAATGAGATTTCACGTCTAAACAAGATAAAAAATCTTTTTCCTTAAGCAGGGACGCTGACATGCTAAAACAACTAATGAACAAGAGAGAAGAAGTGTTTAACACTGATCTCTCAAAGCTAGAAGAAGAGTCCCGAGGATAGGAACCTAAGATAGAATTATTGGTGAGTGAAAACAATAAGTTGCTTGAAAAGGTTCATAAAGTTGAATCTGACCTTGTTCAGAATAGGCACAGAAATAGTTCCTCAGAAACACTCAGGATAGAAGCCCTGATAAATGAAAATAGTCAGTTGCTTGAAAAACTCCATAAGGCCAAATCTGGCCTTATTCAGAACACGCGCTGGAACAGTTCCTCAAAAGCACTTAATTGGTTAAACACTCACCATGGTCATAATAAAAAGGGGCTAGAATTTGTGAGTAGGCGTGTCACTAAACCAGCAAACAAAAAATATGTTGGACTTCCAGAAAATATAATCTGTTTTCATTGTGGTAAGACTGGTCATTATTGATATGCTTGCTCCTTGAGAAAAAGGGCCGTAGAGAAAAACTCAGTGTATGTTAAGTAAATATGGATTAGAAAAGATGAGTTAATCTCCATCTCAATGAAAACAGGACCCAAGTGGATCTGGGTTCCCAAAACTAACACTTAGTTGTTTTGCAGGCTAAAGTGAGAGGAGGCAACCAACTATGGCTCTTGAATAGTGGTTGCTCGAGGCACATGGCAGGAGATAGATCAAACTTCCTCTCACTTACAGCTTTTGATGGAGGGAGAGTGGCATTTGGCATTGGTAAGTCTGGGAAAATTGTCAGTGTAGGTAAGATAGGTAAATCACTCTCTCACTCTATTGATAATGTGTACTTAGTTGATGGGTTACAACATAATTTGCTAAGTGTGTCTCAATTGTGTGATAGAGGTAACCACGTTGAGTTTTCTTCAGATCAGTGCTTGATTACCAATGTCAATTCTGTTAGTGTTGTGTTGAGGGGGAAGTGACACAACAATGTGTATAAAGTGTGTGTTCTTTTACTTCCCCAAAATCATTTGACTTGTTTAAGTGCTCTTATGGAGATGTTATGCTTTGGCACAAGAGGCTAGGTCATACAAGCCTGTCTCTTTTGAATAAACATGTTTCTAAAGACCTAGTAGTCGGACTACCTTCCATCAAGTACAATGATGACAAGGTGTGCAACGCTTATGCTAGAGGAAAACAGGTTAGGACTTCTTTCAAGTCAAAGAAATGTGTTAGCACTTCCCGACCTCTTAAACTACTACATGTTGATTTATGTGGTCCTATAAGGATCACAAGTAGAGGTGGCAAGAGGTATGTGTTTGTTATAGTGGATGATTACTTTCATTTCACTTGGACCTTATTTTTGGCATTGAAAGATGAATCATTTGAGAAGTTTCTTGTGCTTCTCAAGAAAATTGAAAAGAGAGTAGGACACTCATTGGTAAGTCTTAGGTCTGACCATGGCAAAGAATTTGAAAACTCGAGCTTCATTGATTATTATAATGAACACGGTGTAGATCACAATTTTTCTGCCCTTAGAACACCCCAACGGAATGGGGTGGTAGAACATAAAAATCGTACTCTAAAAGACATGACTAGGACTATGCTGGCCGCTAGTAGTCTTCCCAAAAACTTTTGGGCAGAAGCATTAAACACATCGTGCTACATTATTAATAGATGCATGATCAGACCCATGCTTAATAAGACTCCTTATGAACTTTTTAAGAGACGAAAACCCAATATTATACACCTAAGGGTGTTTGGTTGCAAATGCTATGTGCACAATAATAGGAAAGAACCTTTGGGAGAGTTTGACACTAGAAGTGATGAAGCCATATTCTTAGGGTATTCCTCATACAGTAAGGCATACAAAGTATTTAACAAAAGAACCTTGTGTGTTGAGGAGAGTGTGCATGTATTGTTTGATGAAACTAACTCCATGATTGAGCGTGATATGCAGGATGAAGAGTTCGAACTTGGTCTTATAAGAAAAGGCCTCACGCTCACTCAAAACTCCATGGTGGATAACAGTAAGTCTCCTGAAGGTGAAACTAGTCCTGGATCTGAAAATATGGATGATGGGCAGGGATCAAGCCAGTCAGGGGGAAGCTTTGCTGAACTTGATTTGGGATAGAACCGACCAACTCAACCTATTCCTTTCCGAACAGTTATGGGAATAGGCTCCAGAACAGATCCAGAACCTATTTCATCAAGTGCTTAGGAAAGATTGAAAAACATGTTTGTAGATTCATTTGCTCCACAACCTTGGAAGCGCCAGAGCTCACACCCTCTCGACCAGATTATATCTGATATTAATACAGGGGTGTAAACTAGATCTAAAGTTAGAAACTTTTGTGCTTTCTATGCCTTCTTATCGAACATTGAGCCAAAGAATGTTCATGAAGCTCTTGCAGATTCTGACTGGGTTACTACCATATAAGAAGAGCTTCATCAGTTTAAAAGGAACAAAGTTTGGCACCTTGAACCACGACCTAAAGACAGATCGATAATTGGTACCAAGTGGGTGTTCAAGAACAAATTGGATAAGTTCGGAGCAATCACTTGGAACAAGGCCAGGTTGGTGGTTCAGGGCTGTAACTAAGAGGAAGGGATTGATTATGAGGAAACATTTACACCTATTGCGAGGATCGAGGCTATCCGGATCTTGGTGGCCTTTGCAGCCCACATGGAGTTCAAGTTATACCAAATGGATGTCAAAAGTGCATTCCTTAATGGATACCTTAAGGAAGAGGTTTTTGTAAGCCAACCCCCTGACTTTGAAAATCATGATTTCCCTAACCATGTGTTTAAACTTGATAAAGCTCTTTATGGTTTAAAACAAGCTCCTAGAGCTTGGTATGAATGCTTGTCACAATTTTTAATTGATAATGGTTTTCAAAGGGGCAAGGTAGATAATACCTTGTTTCTCAAATCAAAGGGGGAACATTTGTTGATTGTCCAAGTACATGTCGATGACATTATATTTGGTGCAACCGACAATGGTTTATGTGATGAATTTTAAGATTTGATGAGGAGTGAGTTTGAGATGAGCATGATGGGCGAGCTTAATTTTTTCTTAGGCTTACAAATCAAGCAAACCTCAAACGGAACTGTGATACATCAACAAAAATATGTTAAAGAGTTACTTAAGCGATCTGGAATGGAATCAGCTAAGCCCATAGACACACCCATCTCTCCTTCAACCAGGTTGGTTGTGAATGATAGGAGCCCTTCAATTGAGGAGAAATCCTATAGGGGCATGATAGGGTCGCTTCTATACCTAGCAGCTAGTAGACCTGACATTGTTTTCAGTGCTGGTTTGTGTGTCCGTTTTCAGTCAAATCCTAAAGAAACACATTTGAAAGCTATAAAATGAATTTTGAGATATTCGAAATACACCTCGGACTTAGCTTTATAGTATCCTCGAGGGTGCAATTTTAATCTCATTGGGTATGCGGTTGCTGATTATGATGCATTCTTGGTTGATAGAAAAAGCACCTCAGGTATGGCTCATTTTCTTGGACCCTATTTGGTCTCTTGGGCAACTAAGAAACAACACTCCGTTGCCATGTCTGCAGCAGAAGCCGAGTATGTGGCAACTGCTTCTTGTTGTGCTCAACAGTTGTGGATACGACAGCAATTCAAGGACTTTTGTGTTGACACTAGATGCATTCCTTTTTTGTATGATAACACAAGTGCAATTGACATTGCCAAAAACCTTGTCAACATAAAAGAATTAAGCATATTGACATACGTCATCATTTTTTGAGAAACAATATTGAAAAGGACTTAATTTCAATGAATTTTTGTGCCACTAATAGACAAATTGCTGATATATCTACCAAGGCACTAAGTGAAGAGCAGTTTGAGAGGAATAGACTTGAATTGGGTTTAATTAAGAAGACTTAAGCATGCTTGTTTTTACCCCAATTATTGACTAGTGAAGGGTTTTTAGGCCAAATAAATTATTGGAATGGATGCATTTAATTTTTGTGCTTTTACTGGCATATGCGTGAAATGTAATATGTTGACACTCGTTGAGGTCTAATGATATTGCCCTTATTGTCCTGAGACACCGAACATTTAGCAGTTAGAACAAGGTGAAGGAACAGACCCAACCACTATTTGTAAATTCACCAGACAAGTGGCGCGGTAGCAAGGTAAGTAGAAATTAAAATTTTCATTTAAAGCCTATCCGCCTACTTCCTCCCCTGCATTCTCTCTCCAAACTGGACATCTTCCTCTTCTCTTCCCTTCGCATGATCGGCAATCGCTATCTCTCTTCCTTTTCCAAATCCTAAACCCTAAAATCTTTCTTCCCAAACTTTCCAATGGCAAGAACTCATGGTGGCTCAGCCTCGACTAGAAGAAAGACCATGCGTCCACGCTCACTTCAAAGTCGAGTGTCAAGCAAAAGAAGTAAGAATTGGTTGAGCACTGTTGTAACGGCCCCATCGAGTGGAATCTCTTCGCGTATGGACCTTCCTCCCTCTCCCACTTATTCTATACCTTCTTCAATGTATGGGTTCTTGAGGAGTCTTGGTGTGAGGTCTGTTGGTCTAAACCCTAAAATAATTCCCACCATGAACCCAATTACCAGGTGGGAACTGGTTGCTTATGAACCGCCCAGAATTAAATTGGTGACAGGGGGAATTTCAACTGAGTCAGTCGAAAGTTTAAGTAATTTGGGGGTTGGGATGGGTGCTGAAGAACTTGTTCCTACTAGTGTTTTCACTGAAGATAGTGATGATGATGAACTGATTATACGGTTCAAAAGAACCGATTATACGGTTCAAAAGAACTGCGAAAACCACCCCTCAATCAACCCTTAAACTAGGTGTCAAAACCCAAAGAAAGACCGCCACTACACCCAATGTCCCTCTGAATACTCTACTATATCAACGTTAAATAAGAAGTTTGGGTCCTGCCCCTATTTTGCCACTACCAAAAGACACAGTAGACAGCCCTGCTACAAAGAAGAAAATAGTCCAAAAAACACCTCTCCAAACACCCCTCAAAACACCAGCCAAGACACCTCCCAGACATGTTCCCTCCAAGGACCCTGCTCCAAAAAGGGCAGCCCTAGAACAGTCGTCCGAACAGGTGGAAGAGTGTCCTGAACCCAGATGAAAGAAAGCTAAAAAGAGTACAACACCCCTTGAGAGATACCAACACTTCCTTTAGAAATCTATAGTCCGAGGGAATGTAATCATGGTAGCTTATTTCCAGGAACAGGGGTTTGAGGTGTTCCTAGAGAAATTAAAAGTTCAGGGGTGGTTGGATCTATTTACTAACACTTAGAGAGGGTGTTCTATTCCTGAGTTGGCTGAGTTTTACGCCAACTGTGTGGTCATCAACGGGATGGTGACAAGCACAGTTGGTGCGCATAGGATTCAATTTGATGCTGCTGATCTCGGAGAGATGCTTGGTGTGACATCTGATGCTTTTGATGTATATGTTCGTGCGGACAAGAATGTGTTGGGTGAGGAGAGACTGCTAGAGCTGACCCGAAACCTAGCCCAAAACCCCCAACTAACGAAGTCCAGATCTGCACGAAACGGGGAAATGATACCTTTACATCGCTTGTTATTTTGGTTTATAATCAAGAATGTCATTCCCTGGGGTCAGGGACGAAATTTGGCTGATCCTATGGACATGTGCCTTACTAATCTTTTGAATCAAGGTGAGAACATTAACTTACCTGCGATCATGATAAGTTACATTAGACATATTACTAACACGTCCAAGGATTATGACATGGGGTATGGGCTCCTGCTGACGTCTGTGTTTGAGCGAGTAGGGATTCCCCTACAGAAGGGAATGAGCCTTCAGATCACTGATAAAATAGGAGGTAGTATTCTAATTGGGTGTGGCTTTTATGTGAAGAAAGGTGGGAGTGCCAGCTCATAACAGGGGGTCCAAACACCTCTTCGCCCTATTTTCAGTGACGCCTCAACCTCCAGTACTCCCACCTTAAACACTCTCATGCAGGACCAGCTCTCCCTAAAGGGAGAAATTGCAGACATGAAGAGGGCACTCGCAGAAGAAAAGAGCTCAACCCCAAAGGTCATGAGGATCTTCTGAGTGCCATCTCTGCCCTCACGGCAAAATTCTCTTCTCCTTCTTCTTCTTCCATCTGATCTTGACTTTGTCTTCTTTTCTTTCACCTTTTACTACTTATTTTGTTGTCCGCTCTTCTTGCTAATGTATGAACAATGGTGGATTGTGACTGTTTCCTAGATGATTAATGCATTTTTGCCATAATCCTTGCTTGTTTATGTGCTACTTTTTTGTGCATGACTCGGATGGCCAATATCCTTACTGTATCGTATGCTTGAGTGTATCGCTATTATTTCCCACATTACCACTTTGGTGGCGATTGCATCCACACTGGACTCAGACTTTCCGATCTATTTACCCTGTTTCGACGATGTCAAAAGGGGGAAGATGAGCATGACCTAAGTCTTGACTAGTGTGCCCAGTTCAAGTTGACCTCTCACCCCTGTTTCTTTTTTCTACGTGACTTGCATAAACTTTGACTTTGTCCATTCTGGCACTAGCTTATCTTGCCCTGCTAACAACTTTGACTTACAGCAATTTGGATGGCCATCATCAAAAAGGGGGAAATTGTTGACCCAATTAATGTATAAGGTTTTGATGATTACAATCCAAATGACTTAGTCAATATGTTGTGAGTTATGTGTTGTGCTTGAGTTGTATGCTAAGACAGGATCTAAAAAATACATAGAGCAGTTCGAATGAGCTTAGAGCATCAAAGTTGATAACATGCGTAAGAATCTGAGAACACTCCCTCATAACAGTTCTGGGAGTGGAAGCATGGACCTGTGCAAGAAGTCCTGCTGATACCAAGAGTCTTAGGCTTAGCATTTTTCTTTTTTTTTTTAAGATTCTTGTTAATATACCAATTAGAAGGTCTCTGATTTAGCATTCAATTTGAAAGGTTTTTGATGACTCAGAACACTGTCTTATAACAGGTCCAAGAGGCCAGGTCTGCAGTGTTTTGAGGTAGATTTTTGATGACTCAAAATACTGTCCCAGAACAGGTCCAAGATGCCAAGCCTACAGTGTTTTGAGGCTGGGAAGAAAAATTCGAATTTCAACGTTTTTTTTTTAAAGGATTTTGGACTGATGTTTCTCAGGAAACAATCGGAATTAATTTATGTCAGTCAAAATCTAAAACTATTTCTTCCCTTGGTTAAGAGATAAAATATTTTCCAAATATTTGGTGAGATTTAATCCTATCTTAAAGAAAAAAATATCTTCCCTGAATATATGATCTTATCTCCTAAGAAAAAATATATCTTCTAAATATTTGATCCTATCCTATAAGGAAGATTAGTAATTATTCCACTATTTAAAGTAGCCAATTCCGTAAACTTTTCTTAGGGTTTTCCACGGTTTTCAAGTGCTAAAATTGCTTTTTTGAGTATGAATTTTTCTGTGAGAAAGACCTTCAAAAAGAGTGGTTAATCGAGTCTTCATTATTGGCATAATGGGAGTTGTATTGTACCTTACACTCGGCTTATTTTGAAGCATTCAAGTAAGGTGTTTTTTATCTCTTTTCCGTCATCGTGATAAGAGGTTGTCTAACTCTTGATAGACATTGGACGCTGTGTCCGTAGGGGACGTGTGGACGTTGTGTCCGTGAGTATTTGTCCAAGTCTTGGGAAACTTTGGATGTGTGTTTGTAACGAGAGTCTTGAGTAGACTAAGTTACGTGTGTTACGGTTATAACGTGTTCAGCCCGTTTAGTGAAAGTGTTGCTGAAATCCTACAATGGTAGGTCATGGTTTTTACACCTCAGTTGGGCCAGACGTGATTTTCCATATAAAAATATTGTGTATTCTTTACTGTTTCTGCAATTATATTTGTTTCTGCTTTACTGCAAACACGCATTCCAAATAGTTCTGACGAGTGTTTTGAGTAAATTGAAAAAAAACTGGTAGACACAATTCATCCCCCCTCTTGTGTCCTTGTGTGTGTAAATCTAATAGTTACCTTAGTTTTAGGATCTATTGTATTATCTAATTTGTAGATAATTTTCCAAAATATCCTCAAAGGAAATCCTCCTCTTTTCATATCCATCCCAACTGTTTTTATCGTAAGGGATAGAAAATTTTTAGGAAATTCATCTTTTAGACTCACATAATATCCTGGTCAGAAGTTGAATCCTACAAACCCATTACATAAATTGGTTTTTATCCCTGTCATGATCTGATTATTAAATTTGGTGTACCTAATATCACAGAATAAAGCGTAAAAATCAATATCTTTACCATAATATTGTAATGGAGTTATTTGAACATGGACGCTTCCGACATGGATATACCTATACTTTCTATCTCTGTTATATGTAAGGATATTCTCACAATTAATCAGATTAACTCCCCTAATGTCATACTCATAATCCTTTATCTCCAAATCTCCTTCCATCATTTCACACATGTATTTGCTTTTTAATTGAAAGATAGATTTTTTATAGATCATATCCTTTTGAATTATGGGAAGAACCCAATTTCCTTTGACTTTCTAATGATCATTGTCTACAATAAATTCCTATCCTTGGAGATCACCAAGGCTGACAGAGCTACTCTCCATCAAATAACTTGTTTCTTCACAATCACTTTCTTCATATTCATTATCCAATATAATTTCAACAATTCCTTTGTTATTACTTAATGCTAGGTCTAAAGCCTCATCTTCACTAAGTTCAATATAATCTAAACTTCCCAAGGTTTCAATCAGTTTGTTATTCTTCCTATTTTTGCATTCATTAGCATAATGTCCTACTTTTCCGCATACCCAGCATTTGCAATTGTTTTTCCCTATAGGGCAATGAGCTGCTTTCCTAAAAAATCAATGTTTTTTAGGACTTGGCTTGTTATAATATTTTCTCCTATATTTCTCTCCCCTTCGCTTATTAAAGCTCTTTTTCTTATAAAATTTTCTTTTCGTCTTCTCTCAGGTTCTTTTCCTCATTGATGCGGTGAATCCCAACAAGTTAGAAATTGCTTCTTAATTTTTTTTTACTTTTGGAGATCACGACATTGATCATTGGGCCATTTTCTTAGATAAGAGATTCTAAAGCCAAGGGCATCAATGACATCTACTCGTTCCAGATATGCAATGTATTTTTCATTGATTATGAAATTTATAGCATATGGCAATTTATCATAAAACATACCAAGATTGGTTTCACTGTGCCCAATTTTGTAATAATATTGATTAAATTCAGTAATATAATTTTTCAAATATCTCATATCCCATAATTCTATATTATTAATCTTTCTTTGCCATTCTCTTGCTTTTTCTTAGTAATCAAATTTAGCTCCGATGAACTTGATTTCAACTTCTTTACATAAATTTTTAAACATTGCAGCTGGTGTCTCCATCATTCCTAAGATATTTTTACCTTCTTCAGTTAATGAATCATACCAGTCTGCTACAGTGCCAGAAAAGTTATGTTCGATATAATTTAAGAAATTGCCAGCAGTCCACGTAATATTTAAGTTTAAGATACTATTCATGCCTCTTTTCCAATACTCAAAATATTTCTTCTCTATTACGGGTTCTATCAATATTTAGGATATATCCTGTTTGATTAATTGGAGTAAGGCTAATTTCTTCGAAAGTTGTGGCTTTCCTTGGGACAAACACAAAGGAAAAATTGGTTGTGCGTCCGGCTGGAACGTATCTAGGCCTTAAGAAATGAGTATTTCTCCTAAAAGGTTCACCAAATTCTTCAGGCTTAGCAACTACATTGTTAGCGAGATTGGTCTCAGTTTTATATAAGTCAATCTCTTCTCCAATTTCATTAATTATCTAATTTTCATTTAATTTCTTTGATGCTAATGCATTAAGATCATCAAGTTTAATAAGGTTCATTTGTTGATATATTTGTTCTTCTAATTGGGCATTATTAGTCTCCTCATTATCATCCGATAATATATCATGTTTATCACTAATTGCGCTCATGATTTTGTTTAGTTCTTCTAGGTTTTGCTCTTTGGCGAACATATTTTGTAGTTCATCAAGAGTGTATTGCTTATACTCCATCTTCTTTTTCTTTCTCTGCTTTTTCAGCTGATTTTTTGCCCGATTTTTCACCTAATTCTTGTTGAATTTTTATCTCATATAAAGGAAATGGAATCTTGTTTTTTAGGTTTTGGAAAGGATTTTTATGCTGAAAAGGAGTACTAACACTAGAAGTGGTTTTACTGCTATGTCTTACTTTGTTAACTAGTGAAAGGTGGACTACAGATATCTACTTCTTAAGCTCTTTTACTCCGGTCTTAATTTTAGCTAATTCTACTTTTAATTCTAAAAATATATCAGTGATATAATTTAATTGTGGTGCTAATGGAGAAAGTCCCTTCGGTGATTGAACAATGTGAGAATCATTCGGTCCAGGGTAAGCCGATGATAATTCAAGCATTAATCATAGTTAAAACATAGTTAATTACCTTAATTAATCATTAATAAGCTAATTGTCTCAATTATTTTTGCACACGTGGCTTTGATACCATTTGGAAGAGGACTTCGAGAAGTATTAGTGAGCAAAATATTACAAACACAAATTTAAATTTTTCGAAAGTAAGTTTTTAAGAATTGAAGGTACATTTGCAAATATGAAAAGTTTAGGGCGGTTGTGCAAAATAAGTGAACAGCGAAAAGGGCCCTTTTTTCTAGTTACCATAAAATACAGGGCACCTTATAATTAGTTATCAAATTAGAGGGCCCTTAAAATATTTTATGATAAATAGAGGGTACCTCTATGTAATTTATCCGTATACAACAAGAGCTGTTAGTGAGTCAATTTATGAGGATGGATTAGTCAAAAATATGACTATGGAGATATACTATGAAGTCACCAATACAAATCCTAATAGCATCTATATCCCAATAAACATATGCTTAGAGGGATATAGTAAATATGAGTTGCGTGCCTACATAGATAGTGGTTGTTCTGTGTGCTTTGAAAAAAGATCATTATTTCCAGTATTTGTATGGAAAAGAGCCAAAAATCCTTTCCAAGTGAGGATAGTTGATAATAGCATTATGAGTCATAATGAAGGCATAGAAGGATTATTCATAGAATTAGGAGGAGTCCACTGCATTATACCAGTGTTATGGGCTACTGATCAACTCTCTTATAATATGATTATTGGAAATAATTTTCAGAGACTATATTCTCCACGCAAACAGACCATAAATTAAATAATATTCACAATCAATGGTTACTTAGTTCCTATTGAAAAATTGAGCAAAGTCTACACTCATCAGAAAATTAAATTTACACACAGCCAGCGTGGTGAGTAGGTAATGCCTGCACAACATGAAATAGCATTGACAATCTCATTACTTGAGTTATCTATTAAAGAGCAGATTATTGAACAACAAAAGCAATTATGCAAAGAACTCTATTTTGATAATCCACTAAAATTTTGGGATAAAGATAAGACATTTACAAAAATTACTTTGTTAAATCCCAATACTATTATTTGAGTCAAACAAATGGTATATACACACCAGGATATCCATGAATTTAATAAACAAATCAAAGAACTTCTCAATAAAGGATTAATTAAGAATAGTAAGAGGCCTCACACCAACCCTGCTTTCATGGTAAGAAATCATGCTGAAGAAAAAAGAGGAAAAGCAACAATGGCAATCAATTATAAAAGCTTAATGACAATACTGTCTTCGATGGTTATTATATTCCTAATAAAACAATCCCTTTCAATAGAATTCAAGAAGCCTCTTCATTTTCAAAAATGGATTGCAAGAGTGAATATTGGCAGATAAAAATGGAAAAGGAAAGCATTCCTTTAACTGCATTTAGTGTCCCACAAGGATATTATGAATGGATAGTAATGTCATTTGGTCTTAAAAATGTACCTCAAATATTCCAAATAAGAATGATCAACATCTTTAAAAGTCTTAATCATTGTTGTTTAGTTTACATTGATAATATACTTGTCTTTTTCAAAACTATAAAGCAGTACAAAGATGATATCTTAGCTATCACCCAAAGATGCATTGATCATGGTATTATACTTGGTATGAACAAGTGCATTTATGCTAAACAAGAAATTAAGTCCTTTAACTTAGAGATAAAGGCTAGATAAATCATCCTACAAAAGCATATTCAAGAAAAAATAAGTTCTTATGTTCAAGAAAAATGGTTCAATAAGTAGTGTGCAATCTACATCGACTATTATCATAATTATTCCCATGATATTTAGGAATCATAGAGTACTACAATCTACTTCACCGATAAGTCTGGAGTTGGTGGTGTTAGTTTCCCAGCAAACTTAATATATCCAAATGACCCCATCATTAAAGGCTAGAAATACAAGATGGTAGTTTACTTTATGGACTACCCAGATTTAAAGTTCCCATTTTTCTCAACACTAACTAAATTTCAGCAATGCATGTTTCGAAAGATCTATTGGATTCTTACATCTCCTTATGGTCCAACAAAAATCCCAAATAATGGACAACAATATGTGCAGGTACATTGTGCTCTAATCGAATATGAAATGGAAAAGCCAAACCGACTCATTATCTTGTTCAAATAGTTGATTTCAATGACGTCAGTGATCAACGACAAGAATGGAATCCAGAACGATGAGAATTAGTTACTGATCTTGTTTTAACAAGAGTCATTGGATTTTACAACATTTATCATCAAAGTTGGAGGTTGATTGAACGAGGAAAGAAATAATGCATTGTGGAAACACTACTTTCGCCTATCACAAGGAATTTAGCGAATATATGAAGCTGGAAGGAGCAGCTTTAGAAGATGTCCTTGATTATCACTTTGATGTTGGAGCTAGAAAATTCTTATCAGAAAAAGGAAAGAAATATCTTCTTGAATTATTTGAGATAATGATGAAAAGTTTGATGATGACTACTCTTGTCGTCATTAAAAGGCTCTTAAAAGTGGTTGCTTTATTATTGTACTTATTTTAACAAGTGTCAGGTCTATAAAATAAGGCAATCTACTGTAGCCATGTGAATGTAACTGTAGCCATGTGTAAAATCAATGTGTACTATAGTCGTTAGGGCATCCTTTATACGCTATCTCCCCTATAAAAGGAGAGGCTAAGTGCTGAGAAGGGACACGACCATTTGAGCATTCTTGAGCAAAAGAGAAGTGGCATTCTTCATTTTTCCATGAGCAATAATCTCTAATCATCTGAGGTTAGGTCCTTCTTTGTGCTTACCATTGTAATTTTTCAACTTTCAAGCTTTCAATAAAAGAAAGCTTCCCAGTAGGGAACGTTATTCAATTGAAACTTATGTCTTAAACATTATAATTTCTTGATTAAATCTCACTATCCTTTAAAATTCATATAACTTGATTAGTGGCTACGAGCCGAGGTAGGAAATGAAAAGGATCTATGCTGTTCCTAATCTAAGAAAGGTGTGGTTGAGAATAGCAATCTCTATAGACTGAAAGCTAGAGGAACACCGGAGTCCAGTGTCGACTAAGTTTATGTAATGGTCGAAATTCTCTAATTAAGTTTTAATGATTTTGCTAAGCATGGTGGGCCGTTAATCATAGAAAATATAATATTTATGATATAAATAGTAAAATGTGATAACTTGTGCCAATAAAGTTATCATAAGAAATCCAAACAAAAATATAAGTCTAGTTTTATTAAAGAGCCCCAAAAATTTAAGTATTTCCACTTTGAACCTCATTTGAGCCAAAAATAGAAAATTCAAAAAGTTCAGGGACTAATTTGCAACAAAAAACTTCAAAAAGTAACTGTTTTATAAAATATCGACCTGTGCTAATAGTTTACCCAAAATAGTAGGTACGTGGGAATACATTCTAAAAAAGTAGTCCCTTTAAAACTATTTCCATAAAATCCAGGATACCTCATAGTTGCAAATTGTTTCAAATACAATTATAAGGTCTTTATGTTGTAGATATCATATTATCATTCATCTGCGCTTGTATGGGTTCAATTTTTTCCCTTTTGACGAAAGTTTCATAGATATCAATTATCATGTACAATGAGGGAAAAGTATTATGTCCAATCCGTCCAGTTCGGTCCGATCTAGATGATTTTCAATCCAGTCCAGTCCAGGTTCCTATAGATTACGGTCCGATCTCAATCCATATTTTCAATAGTTTGCGGTCTTCAGTCGAGAACGGTTTGGTCTGGTCCGGTTCGGGTTTTACCGACGTTCTCTCCTAATTACTACACTAACTATATGAAGTGTATGGAGGACCCCATTTATTTACTTTTATTATAGATATATTCTTAAATAACATCCTATAATTATTTAATCTACATAATATTAATACGAAGGAAGCATAATAAATCTAAGTTTTGATCCATAGCCTACATAATATGTTATGTTAAAAGTCTTTAATGAAGATAACAATATCTCAACCCCCCCCGAGTTATGAGAGGATTAATATCTTAAACCATGATTTTTATAAAGATAACTATAATCCCCTCCCCCCAATGGGAGGGGACAAATGTCTCCAACCAGTTTTCTGATTAAGCTTGACTAAAAATAAAAATGTTCTCTATTCATGATATCCAAGTGTATTCCATACACATGGTTGAAAATGTTTTTTGTTACATAACAAAATCCGTCAATAAACTAATAAAAACGTGGATTGAAATGAACTTAATACATGGTTATATTGTTTTTTACACTAGCCAATACATGACAAATAGACTTGAAAAAGAAAATTTATTACAATAATAAAAGCATCAACATTTATGACAAACATTCACAACACAATATTGGCTCCTTCCTTTCAAATGAAAAGAAGGGGAAAAAAAATAATAAATGCTTTGTATGTAGGCAACACCATGTTTTGCCCAGTAGACGCCACCTACGAAAGTTTCAAGGCACCCAAAGAAAAAGTTGCAAATGTTAAAATGTAACGCACTAATAATGATACTTAAATATTTAAAGAAATGATATTTCATCACCAAAACAAACGCTAAATCAGCTCTTAAGTGTCGATATGTGAGATGAAAGAATATGTAAATGAATTGCCCTTCCCAAACTTCAACATACATACGTGATTAATGATTAATGGCTCATAAAAAAAAGACAGGGAAAAAAGAGAGAAAACCCTACAATACAACTTCCCAAAAAAAAAAAAGGGAATTAAAAGAAACAATTTGCAACTTTTGGGTACCATGGACTCTATGAAAATAAATTTTAGGGGATAACTCTTTTAGAATGTATTCCGAAGTACCTACTATTTTGTGTAAACTATTAACAGGGTCGATATTTTCTGAAACAGTTGCTTTTCAAAGTTTTTCTTTGCAACTTAGTCCCTAAACTTTCTGAATTTTCTATTTTTGGCCCACGTTCAAAGTGCAAATACTCAAGTTTTTGGGATGTTTTAATCAAACTAAGCTTATATTTTTGTTTGGACTTCTTATAATGACTTTACTAGTGCTACTTATCACATCTACTACTTGTACCATAAATATTATATTTTCTGTGATTAATGGTCCACCATGCTTAGCAAAATAATTAAAACTTAATTAGAGAGCTTTAACCATTACCTAAACTTAGTCGGCGCTGGACTCCGTCATTCTTCCAGCTTCCAGTTTACAGAGATTGCTAATCTCAACCCCACCTTCCTTAGATTAGGCATAGCACATATTTGTTTTGCTTCCTACCTCAAACTGTAGTCACTAATCAAGTTTTACATATTTTTAAAGGATAGTGAGACTTAATCAAGAAATTATAGTATTTAAGATATAAGGTTCAATTGAATAACATTCTCCACTAGAAAATTTCTTTTACTGAAAGTTTTAAAGTGGAAATATTACAATGGAAAGCTTGAAGAGGAACTTAAGTTAAGATTATTAGAGATACTTGCTCATAAAGTAATGGAGAATCCTAACTTTCCTTTTGCTCAAGAATGCTCAACTGATCGTGTCCCTTCTTAGCACTCAACCTTCCCTTTTATAGAGGGATCGGGATACATAGGATGCCCTATTGGCTATAGTACACACTGATTTTATATAGCTACAGTTATGTTCACATGGGTACAGCACACTGCTTTATTTTACAGGCCTAACACTTGTCAAAATAGTACAGTAATGGAGCAACCACTTTTCAGAGCCTTTTAATGATGACAAGACTAGTCATCATTATTGAGATTCTGCATGCCTTCATCTCTAATTATATCTTTCAAATGAGCATTATCTAGATAATTATCAAAATCTTCGACAAACTGAAGATACTTTGGGTCCCATTTCTCAAATAAATCAAGAAGATATTTCTTTCCTTTATCTAATAAGAATTTTCCAACTCTAGCATCAAAGAGATAATCAAATATATCTTCTAAAACCCCTGCTTCCACCTTCATATATTCTTTAAACTCTTTGTCATACGCGAAAGTAGTGTTTCTGAAATGCATTAACGTTATTCCTCATTCAATTAATGCCCAACTTTGATGATAAATATTGTAAAAACTGATGGCACTTGCTAAAGCAGGATCAGCAATTAATTTTAGTCAATCTGAAAACCATTCTTATCGTTGATCATAGGGATCATTGTAATCAACAATATGAACAAGATAATGGGCTGGCTTGGCTTTTCTATTTTCATACTCGATTAGTGCACACCTCCACATATAGGCATCAATTAGTTAGAATTTTTGTTGGACCATCAGGATATGTTAGAATCTAATGGATCCTTCTAAACATGCATTGTTGGAACTTGGTAATTTTGAGAAAAATGGGTGCTTTGGATCTGGAAATTCCATTAAGTAAACTTCCATACCGTACTCCCAAGCTTTAATGATGGGGTCATTTAGAGAGATTGAATTTGCTGGGAAACTAACACCACCAAGTCCAGACTTATCTGAAAGTAGATCGTTATACTCCAAGACTCCCAAATATCAAAGGAATAATTATGATAATAGTCAATGCAAGCTGCATACCATTTATTGAACCACTTTTCTTGAACATGAGAACTTATTTTTTCTTGAATATCATAGGGACGTTTTAGGTAATTAACTTGTAACTCTAGAAGGAAAAATATTTAGATTATTAGGTAGCAGACCAAAACAGGATCTATTTCTTGCATGGAATTCTAAATTGTCAATAAGGACTTTATTAGCAGGAGAAATCCGTTCTAGTAGTAAGGGCATTTCATTACAGAATTCCTCCTTTTCTAGCAGGAGTTCTGCTCTGATGATCACCCTTGGCGAGTTCTCGAGTTAAACTTCCTACCAAAGAGTTCTTTATGTTTAATAGAGAAGGAAAACTGGTTAAGCCATAAATGTCAACGCATAAGTCGCCCTTGCACTTGCATATTTGATAAATTCTTTTTCATAAAACCAAGTACTCCTTTGCAATCGGCTGGAATAAGAAAAAGTTTTGGGGCTAAAGGAATAAAGAACTTCTCAATTCCCCTTATGACTACAAGGATTTCTTTTTCCATCATGGCATAGTTGCGTTCTGTCTTATTAAAAGTTCCACTATAATATTTGCAACGTTTTTCACCTTCTTTAATTCTGAGTACTACGCTTCAGTACTCATTGCTGGCATTTGTCTCAAGAACTAAATCATCTCTTTCATTGGCAAATTAAGAACAGGAAGATTTTTGCACATCTTTTTCAAGTCTTGAACAATCTTCGAATCACTAGGGGCCCATGTCCAACTCATTTCTTTCTTGAGTTTCTGTAATATATTTCTTTGTTTAGCTAAATCCTTAATGAAATTTGAAGCATAGGTAAGACATCTAAGAAAACTTTCTAGTTACTTCCTATCTTCAATCTTTTTAGAGAAATTCTCTATTTTTTCTAGAATATGCTTTTGTAGGATGATTTATCCAGCTTTTATCTCCAGGCCTGAGAAATCAATTTTTTGTCCAATATAAATGGACTTGTTCTTATCAAGTATTATAGCATGATCAATACAGCTTTGGGTGACAGCTAAGACATCATTTTTATGCTGTTCTATGATTTTGGAAAAGACAAGAATATCATCAATGTAAACTAAACAATAGTGATTAAGATCTTTAAAGATGTTTTCCATTCTTTTTTGGAATATTTGAGGTGCATTTTTAAGATCAAATAGCATTACTATCGATACATAATGTCCTTGTGGGGCATTAAATGCAGTTAAAGGAATACTTTTCTCATCCATTTTTATCTGCCAATAACCGTTTTTCCAATCCACTTTTAAAAACCAAGAGGCACCTTGAATTTTGTTGAAAAGGATTGTTTTGTTAGGAATGTAATAACCATCAAAGACAATATTATCATTAAGCTTTTTGTAATTAATTACCATTCTTACTTTTCTTCTCTTTTCTTCAGCATGATTTCTTACCATGAAAGCGGGGCTGTGTGAGGACTCTTGCTATTCCCAATTAATCCTTTATCCAGAAATTTTTTGATTTGTTTATCAAATTCCTAGATATTCTGGCATGTATACACCATTTGTTTGACTTGAATAATTGTATTGGGATTTAACAGGGTAATTTTTGCAAATGCCTTATCTTTATTGCAAAATTTCAGTGGATTATCAGGTAGAGTTCTTTACATAAATTTTCTTGTTGTTTGACAATCTTTGATGCCCGACCAATAAAATGAATCATCCTCAACACAACTATCATCACCCCTAAGAGACTCACCCATCTCTAACCCCATGCACTGAGCTAAAGGGAGGGGAGAAGAAAGTAAGTACAAGACACCCTCAATAGTGTCTCTAGGTGTGTTAGACAAGGATGGAGCAACCAATGGTGAAGATGTCAAGGGAGGATCAATCACTTCCTCTAGGTCGGTCAAAGGCAAATCAATCATAAAAGTAAGCTCTAGAGGAAGAGAAGACTTATAATCATTATAGAGCCTAACCTTAAGTTTAGGAGAACATGGAACTAGGGTCGGTCTCACACAATAGGCCACACTCCCTTGTCTTACCAACAAAACATCCATGTCACTCATTCATTGTCTCTATTACGACATTAAGTCTAGCATAGCATGCATTAGAAATATCATAATAAGGACAAGAATTCGCATCATGGTCCAAAGATTGACGATAAGAGCACACAAGAGGAGAATAGGTGTGCAAATCATAAAAAGTGGGGGAAGGGCACACAAAAGACTCAATAGAAATCTCATGGTGCCATTGGTACCAAGCCAAAGATTCAAACAAACCCCATATATCATCAACATCTAAAGAGTACAAACCACTATAACACATGGACTAAAAGAGTGGCTCGGGTCTAATGTGTTATCCCCTAAAGTACAACATTGCATATTTTCCATTTTTTATACGTGAAATGCACATATTGAGCACAGTAATCATTTAATCGAGACAAATATTGCCAAAAAGGTTCATGCTCAAATTGAAGTAAATGAAAAAATAGCCATTTTGATTTTTTATTTTTTAAATTTTTGATTTGTTAAATTTTTTTTGAATTTTCTAAAGGCCTAGCCTCGAAAATTCAAGGAAATCCCGATATTGAAAAGCGCCAACTGCCCGGCAACGGCGTCAAAAACTTGATGGAAGAATTTGAGTTTTAATATTTATAACCCCAAGTGCAAGGTTGTACCATTGAGTACTTGGTGTGTCGTCCATTGAGAGTTAGGTTTCAAGTGCCAGGATTAGCTAAAGTGACTCAATCTAGGCCAAGAAGAAAGAAAATGAAAACAAAGCTAAACTAAACTAATAAAAGCAAAAGCGGTGGCTTGAGACTATGATTTGATCAATTGACGAACTAAATAGTCGAGATGAGTCCTAACCTACCCGACTCATACCCATAATTAGGGATGGTCAGTTGCGGCATCAAAGATCACCAAATCCCTCTCTCAAGGGTCATGAGCTAGCCTAATTGGTATAACCACCTATTTTCATAGGATTAGCCAAATTAGGCCACAAAAACCCTTAAACCTAGCTAGGATCGGGACTATTCTTCTATCCCAAACCTGGCTGTTCTCTCCCCCGTACTAGCTAATCAATCTCACCTCTCGGCATAGGTCAATCACCCAAAAATATAGATGAAAGATCTATTAAGCATTTTATTAAACACTTGGTGAGCATGAGAAAAAACTCTAAGTTCTAAGCATAAATTAGGTCTGGTCAGGCCTAATACAAGTCTAAGTAGCCATCAAGAGGCTAATCCCAATCCAAGCCAACCAAACTAATCACTAATCAACCACAAAACATGAAAACCTAAACTTGCAAATATGAAAGCAAAACATGAACTAGAAAGGAAGAGAATGAAATAAATCTAATCTAATTAATCTAATTAAACATGAATTAACAATGAAAACTAAACATTTAAACTAAATAAGTCAAATATAAGAATTAAACTAGCAAAACCTAAGCAAAAATAAGATATGAAAGAGAGAGAGAGAGAGAGAGAGAGAGAGGAGAAAAACTTATGCTTGATTGATGAAATCTACTTGAAATCCACAAGCTTGAATCCAAAATACAATCTAAAAATCCTAATCTAATCCTCCTATTGAGGTTTTTATTTGCCAAACTAACCTAAAACCTAGCTGAAAAATCGCTAGAAAAAACCACCAAAAAAAATCCCGAGCCAAGCCTTTTATAAGAGACAACCCGGGCCACGCATGACAGGCCCGGGCTGGCTAGCCGATGACCAGCCCCTGGCTGCTGCTGGCCTTGGTCAGCGGCTGGCTAGGGGCGATGGCCGTTCTGCAGTCAACCGGCCCCCGTTGCCCGTTGTCTTGTTTTCTTCCTTTTTGATCATCTTTTGCTCCTTTCACGAGATTTACTCCGTTGAACATATTACCTACAAAAGTAAATTAAACAAGTAAAAATCCTAGAGATTATATTATTGTGCGAGCTAAACTTAAGTGAAAGAAGCATGTAAAATACGATAAATTAGCACCTAACAATAGTATTGGAATTTAATAAAGTAATTTTTGCAAATGTCTTATCTTTATAGCAAAATTTTAGTGGATTATCAAGTAGAGTTCTTTGCATAATTTCTCTTGTTGTTTGACAATCTGCTCTTTAATAGATAACTCAAGTAATGAGATTGTCAGTGCAATCTCGCATTGTGCAGACATTACCTTCTCACCATGCTGGCTGCTTATAAATTCAATTTTTTGATGAGTGTAAGCTTTGCTTAATTTTTCAATAGGAACTGAGTGATCATTGATTGTAAATATTATTTGATTTATGGTCTGTGTGCATGGAGAATATAGTTTCTGAAAATCATTTTCAATAATCATATCATGAGAGGGTTGATTAGTAGCATATGAAACTGATATAATGCATTGAACTCCTCCTAATTCTGTGGATAACCCTTCTATAGCTTCATTATGACTCATAATGCTATTAAAGGCTATCTTCACTTGTAAAAGATTTGTAGCTCTTTTCTCCATAAAGTCTGGAAATAATGATCTTTTTTTAAAGTATAGAGAACAACCACTATCTATGTAGGCACACAACTCATATTTATTATATTCCTCTAAGCATATATTTATTGGGATATAGATGCTATTAAGATTTGTGTTGGTGACTTCATAGCTTATCTCCATAGTCATATTTTTGACTAATTCATCCTCATAAATTGGCTCACTAATAGTTCTTGTTTTGTATCCAACGACTTTCCTATCTAGACTCATACTTCTGTCTACACTGTGTCTTGTGGGTTCAAAAGACATTCTACTCATTTCACTGGTCATGCTAATTGTATCTTTAAGCTCTTCTTTAGCTGAAGAAGATCCTTCTCCCCATTCTGATGTCGTACTCATACTTCTTAATAATTGGGGTTTGATGGTAATTTTACCATTCTCATCCATTTTTATCACATTTTTCTTATTGATTTTTACAGGGTTGGCAAAGCTAGATATCCATGACTGATCAAATTTATCTCCTGTGGATTGGATTTAATCCTGTGGATCTTTTATATAGGGGTAGGACTTTCAAATTTTGCTACCGCCATCATTGTGACCTTAGTCTTTGGATCTATAGTATTATCTAGTTTGTAGATAATTTTCCAAAATATCCTTAATAGATATCCTCCTCTTTTAATATTTATCCCAACTGTTTTTATCTTAAGGGATAAGAAGTTTTTGGCAAATTCGTCTTTTAAGCTCACTTAATATCCAGGTCAGCAATTGAATCCTACTGATCCATTACATAATTAGTCTTAATCCCTGTGATAATTTAATTATTGAATTTGGTATGCCTAATATCATAGAGCAAAGCACAAAGATCAATATATTTGCCATAATATTATAATGGAGTGATTTGAACTTGGGCACTTCCAACATGGATATACCTATACTTTCTATGTTTGTTATGCTTAAGGATGTTTTTTCAATTAATGAGATTAACTTCTCCCATATCATACTTACAGTCTTTTATCTCTAAATCTCCTTCCATCATCCTGTATACATACTTACTCTTTAATTGAAAGATGAATTTTTTATAGATCATATCTTTCTTAATGATGGAAAGGACCCAATCTCCTTTGACTTCTTCGTGATCATCGTCTGTAACAAACTCTTCTCCGTGAAGATCACCATGACTAATCGAGCTACTTTCCATCATATGGCTTTTCTTTTCATAATCACTTTCTTCATATTCATCGTCCAAGATAATTTCAACAATTCCTTTGTTGTTATTAGGGCTAGGTCTACTGCCTCATCTTCCCTAAGCTCAATATAATCTAGGCTATCCAAGGTTTCAATAAGCTTGTTATTCTTTCTATTTTTACATTCATTAGCATAATGTCCTACTTCTCCACATACCCAGCATTTGCAGTTGTTTTTCCCTACAGGACAATAAACTACTTTCCTAAAAACTCTATGTTCTTTAGGACTTGGTTTGTTATAATATTCTCTTCTATGATTTCTATTCCCTTTGCTTATTAAAACTCTTTTCTTATAAAATTTTCTTTTTCTTCTCCTTTTAGGTTCTTTTCTCCATTGGTGAGGTGAATCCCAATAAGTTAAAAATTGTTTCGTAATTTTCTTTTGCTTTTAGAGATCAAGACCTTGATCATGACCCATTTTCTTAAATAAGAGATTTTTGAACCAAGGGTGTCAATGGCATCTGCTTGCTCAAGCCATGCAATGTATTTTTCATTAATTATGGAATTTATTGGGTATGGCAATTTGTCATAGAACATACCAAGATTGGTTTCATTATGCTCAATTTTGTAATAATATTGACTAAATTCAGAAATATAATTTTTCAGATATCTCATATCTAATAATTCTATATTATTAATCTTTCTCTGTCATTCTGTTGCAAAATCAAGTTTAGCTTCGATAAACTTAGTTTTGATTTCTTTGCATAAATTTTTGAATATTGTAGCTGGTGTTTCCATCATTCTTTATATACTTTTACCATCTTCATTTAATGAATCATACTAGTCAACTACAGTGCCAGAAAAATTATGTTCGATGTAATCCAGGAAATTTGCAGCAATCCATGTAGTGTTTGGGTTTAAGACACGATTCATGCCTCTTTTCTAATATTCAAATATTTCTTCTCTATTACAAGCTACATCTATGTTTAAGATGTATTCCATTTGACTAATTGGAGTAAGGCCAACTTCTTCAAAGGCTATAGTTTTCCTTGAGATGAATCGAAAGGAAAAATTGGTTGTACCTCCTACTGAAATGTACCTGAGTCTTATAAAATGAGTATTTCTTCTAGAAGGTTCACCAAATTCTTTAGGTTTAAGAACAACATTGTTAACCAAATTAGCCTCTATCTCATTGAAGTCGAGTTCTTCTCCAATTTTATTAATCTCATCTTTAACAGCCATTTTACCATATTTTTTGTCCAATTGTCTTTTAATTTCTTCTAAAGGTAACACAGGATCCTCTATTTTAATAAGGTTCATCTGCTGATATATTTCTTCTTCTAATTAGACATTATTAGTCTCTTCATTATCAACAAATAATACGTCATATTTAGCACTAATTGTGCCTATGATTTTGTTTAACTCTTCTAGATTTTGTTCTTACTCGAACATATTCTGTAGTTCTTTAAAGTATACTGCTTATACTCCATCATCTTCTTCTTTTTCTGCTTTTTCAACCGATTTTTCAGCTGATTTTTTCCTACTCCTTTTTGGATTTTTATATCATGCAAAGGGAAAAAAAAATTTAGGGTTTTGGAAATGATATTTATGCTGAAATGGCGTACTAATATTAGAAGTAGATTTTCCACTATGCCTAACTTCGTTAACTAGAGAAAGGTGAATTACAGATAATTACTTCTTAAGGTCCTTGATTTCAATCTTAATGTTAGTATATTTTTATATCATAGCCTTATGGTCAGTGAACAATGTGAGAATAATTCGGTCCCGGGCAAGCAAGTGCTGATTCAAGCATTAATCACTATTAATTAGCTTAGTTAATTATTAATTGGCTTAATTATCTTAATTATTTTTGATCACGTGGCTCTGATACCAGTTGAAAGAGGGTCTTGAATAGTACTTATAAGAAAATTTACACATGCATAAATTTTAGATTTCAAAGGTAAAATTTTAAGGATTTGGGCTAAAATGCAAATATGAAAATTTTAAGGGCTAAAATGAAAATAAAAACAGTGAACGGTTCCCTTAAAATGGTTTCCACATAATATTGACCATTTTAAATATATTCTAATAACATGGTCCCCTAATTATAATTTTCACACAAAATAAGGTATCCAGCAGTGATATTTCCCAAAAGAACGGAAATAGAACCCTAATTTTTCTACAATAATTATCTAAAAAATGATTAATGGCCCCTATATTAGGTTTGATAACATCCATCATTTCATCATTCCAAACTCGCCTCGCCCAGCCCATCCACCCCACCCACCCCCCAAAAAATCAATCACAAAGCTTTCCCAGAATATGGTGGACCAATTATTTATTTTGTGATTATTGCTCTAATCGAGGATGCTTGGTATCAATTAGAAATTCATATAGTTAGAAACTTAAAAAACCACCATGTCATTTCTCAGCGACTCTTTTCAGAGTTGTCTCATTAAAACAGAACCTCCAATATCTTGAGCTTTTGATTAGTGATTAATAAGAAAGCACTTAAACTCCCAAACAACGCACCCCTCCAACCAAACGAACACACATTACTCTCTAATATCTTGGAACATTCGAATCAACACAAAAAACATCCTCTTATTTGAACCCAACATTCCTATGTCTTCTATAAGTCCCTATTTTTTAGTCCTCCTTATCAACATTCTCAGCTCCTCCATCTTGTCTCCCTTATTTTGCCCTGTTAACACCATTTCTTTAGCCTGCATGTGTTACAATCCCTCCCTTTTCTTTTATATATAGTGTTAGATTAGATTACATGTTTCTAAGTATATTTCTATCTATGATGATATACAATTTGTAAGGAAGGAAGGTCCAGTAGCTAGAGCTCTACTTCAACTTCTCCTCAAGGGCCTAAAACCTGGCTCCTCACATTTCGTATTCCAGTCCCTTATTCGGAAGAATAATTATGTATTGTCAACAGGAAGCTCATTACTTGGATTAGTTTTTGATCAACTTCTTTTCTAATTAAATTCCAAGTTTATACGATACAAGAAGAGGTGAAAAAAATGTATAAAGATTGTCTGTGAAGAACTTATGGTTGCATCAGCCATAGGTCCAATGATGATCCATGAATAAGGCATGATATCTAGCAGAACGTGTTGATGAGGGCCCGAATAGCTCTCATCATCACCAATATGAATAGAAGATACGCACTCAACTTCAAGTTGGACATCAGATTTGCAAAGGTCTAGAGGAGAGTTAGTCAAACAAGGAATTAAAATCTAATAGGACAAATGGAAGTGACAATGGAGGGGTTAAGATGTCTGTGAAAAAGATAAAGAAGTCACATGAAGTAGCCAAGATGTAGGTCTAATTATGACCCATGGGTATGGTGCAACATGCAATGAAGAAGGATGAAGAAGGCTCAAATAGTCCTCACCATCACCTATTTGAACAACAAACTTGCACCCAATGCCGATTTCAACCTTAGACACCCAAAGTGAAAGGCACTTAACACAAGGAATTGAAACCAAACGGGCCAATTGGATGTGACATGAGAAGGCTGAAGATGTATCATGAATGGGTCTAGATGTAGATTTAATGATTAGCACCGAAGATAGCAAGAGGAGTAATGCGTCATACGACTAATTCATGGAGAAAATTACGATTAACAGAGAAACTCAGTGTGATGGCAGGAGACTCTCTCTCTCTCTTGCATTTCTCTCTCGAGAGGGGTGAAAGGAAGTAGCTAGACCCAAAAATGTATATGGTCCCAATGTTTCCTGGTTTCGCAGGAGGAATAGACTGGATGTGTTTACATGGTGAAAGGGGACTAAGAGTATTTTTGGTCCAAACATCATTTTCTTCTTCTTTTTACCTTTTTTGCCTAAAGTGAGGGAGGTTTTTTAAAACAGAAAAATTAAAAAGGGTATTCATTGACCAACTGTGAAGAGAGGAGACATCTAACGTTGGCAACCTATATTATACTCATGAGAGTATATACTTCTATGAGCCACATTAGCAAATACATATTAAAAAATTAGTATATGATAAATACATGTGTGAAAAATGTATGCATGTGGGTAATGAGATTATAAGAGCATGTGCTATCAGGAGTACATCAACAATTGTCTACCTCTGGCAAGGATCATACCTCTGGCATGGTTGATCCAATTCTTATAACCAAAATTATAAATACTGCATCAGCCATTGTACCGTTTTTCAGGAACGAGACATAATAGATTTGTGAACCGTGGTACCAAACTCGTGCCGTTTTACATTTCTAAAAAAAACATGAAGTATAAAAATTTTGTTTTTTGTGGACCGGATGGTATTTGCTCGAAAATACTAATACTGTTAGGTATTTAGAGATATAGAGCAGTAGTGACTGATACAAACCTGGCAGTAACTTGTACTGTTTCTTGACGGTATGGTACAATATTTATAACACTACCTGGAATCCAAATCAAACAATATGTAATTATACCCAATTTGAGCATCAAAAAATGCTTATTAGAAAGTAGGCACGAAATTTGGATTGTCATATCTGAACCAAACCTAACCCGATTTTTGGTTTTACAAAGTTATTTCTTTTTGTGAGACAAGTCCATTATGTCAATATCATTCAACCAAAAAATGGCCCCATTTGGATTTAACCTCATTCGTAACCAAGCAATCTATTTGTCAAGTTTAATAGTACCTCCACATCTTGTGCCCCAAAGCCATAAACTTCACTTTTATACGCTATCTTTGACAAAGCAACCGCCCTCCGCTTTTGGCCTTCCGCTTTTGGCTGGTGACCTTAATTGTTCCTTATACTGAAAGGTCGGAGAATCTTTTAATTTTAGTGTGTCAATTGTCTTTTTCTTGAAGTCTAGTAACTTGAGTGTATTCTCTCCCTAATTGTGAGACCTAGTCATGATATTATTCAAATTTGTCTCTACAATTGTGTGGGAGTTTATGTCTGTTTTGTGTTGGTTTGTTTTATCGTTGACCGTTTTGTCTTGGTCTGATGTTTACGTGATGAATCATCTCAAGATCCCAACCTAGATCTCCAATGATTTTCGATATCTTGAGTGCAATCCTACATGTCAGCTATTAATCTACTCCTAAAAGTCTACAACAGATGAGCAACTCTCCCTTTGAAAGAAGAACATGATGGATCTGTGAGTCTCTTCCTCATTCTATACTAATGGAAAACATCATAACGAGGAAAGAGTAGCACTCAACATGTTTCAAATTAGATATCTTGGAGTGAAATTTTATTATAATGTTCAGGGCTATATTTACTTGTGTTGAATTTGTTTTGTAGATGTAAAATGGCTAATTATTGTTTAATAAAATTTATCCCATTTGTTGGAAAAAAAAGGGCTAAAATATAAGCCTTGACTAGCCAGTTCGGCTCAAGTACATCCCCACAATTTATACCTCTAAAAAGATCATGTATCACACATTTAGGAGTGTATACTCTCACTTGTCACGTATATATATTTTTCCAGTGTGTATTTATTGTATAGTAATATATATTACACCTAGAAATCTATGTTTAAAAAAGTGCACCCCGGGAGTGCCTGGGCTCACAAAAGCCTAAAGCCCAACGTATTGCATCTTGCAAGGGGTCAAGCACAGCCCATTCTTTAAGCCCATAGAAGCTCGCACTTTTTTGCACTTCATACCGAGGCTCAAAACGACCCGAACTCGCATTTTATGGAAAAAGATAATGGGAGAGAATGAAAAGGGAACACACACTATGGAAAAACACAAATATCTTAGATTGACACTTACCTTTGTTATATTATTCAAGGGTAGAAACCCTTTTCTAATTGCATGCAATTGCTTCAAGTACAGACAAAACTAAAGCCGAAAGAACATTAACTTAGAAACCCTAACTTTTGGATGAAGGGTTGGGTTGTAGTTGAAGGTTTGTATGGTATTCTAATAAAGACAGAGTTGACCAATCTTTTTCCATACTTTTTTGGCAACTGATCTATGCCGGCCTCTATAAATGGGAAATATGATATCACCTATAATACGGAAATAAGGACTAAAGAATACACTTTTTTTTTCCTGTCATTCTTAAAATGTCGTTAGAATTGATGAACCCAATATAAGATACTTTACTATGGTGCGCTATGATGTCTAATTACTTGTTTAATGCTATTATCGAATTTATTTGTCAAAATATCGTTTGGAAATGACTTTCAAGCATTTTCAAGTAAAAATGCCCCTCATGTCCAAAAAGCCCGCGTCTTAAGCCCCAGGTCCTTTTGTGCTTTTGTGTGCCTTGAGCTTTTTTAATCTAAGTGAGAAATGTGTACTTCCACTTACCATATATATATATATATATATATATATATATATATTATATATATATATATATATATATATATATATATATATATATATATATATATATATATATATATATATATATATATATGTATGTATATGTATATATATACACACACCCATACATACACACACGTGTGTTACGGTTGTGACGTGTTCGGCCCGTTTAATGAAAGAGTTGCTGAAATCCTACTGTCGTAGGTCGTGGTTTTTACACCTCAGTTGGGCCAGAAGTAGTTTTTCACGTAAAAATATTATGTCTCCTTTACTGTTTCTGCAATTATACTTGTTTCAGCTTTACTGCAAACATGCATTCCAAGCAGTTCTGAAGAATGTTTTGAGAAAACCGAAAAAACTGGTAGCCACAATTCACCCCCGTTCTGTGTCCTTGTGTGAGTGAATCTAACAAGTGATATCAAAACAGAGTTCTCACATCTAGGCTAACACCTTGAGAGATCCTGAAAAGATGAGTGCACCACAAGGAATCTTAGAGGGTCAATCTGCGACTCGACCACCATACTTTAATGGGTAACATTACAATTGATGGAAAAACCGCATGGAAAATTACATTGAAGCTGATGATTATGAGCTGTGGATGATCATTGAGAATGGTCCTCATATTCTAATGAAAACCACAGAAGATGGCAAAGCAGTTCCTAAGAAGTCAAATGAGTTTAAAGGGCCAAGAAATTGCTATACTTTGGCCTTGGACCGGACGAGTACCCTCGTATCTTAGAGTGTGAATCGGTAAAGTAGACATGGAATGCTCTTCGCGTGGCTCATAAAGGACCCAACCAAGTCAAACAGTCCAGGATCGAGCTGCTGATGAGAAAGTATGGACTGTTCGAAATGAGTGACGAAGAGACAGTGATGGATATGTATACACATTTTACCCACATCACTAATGAGTTGAAATCCTTGGGAAAATCCTTTACCACCGAGGAATTAGCAAGGAAGATGCTACAATTTTTACCTCATTCGTGGGAAACGAAAGTTACAGCCATCCAGGAAGCAAAGAAGATGTACGAAATCTCTTTGGATGAGCTCATCGGGAACCTTCAAACTTATGAGTTGAGGAAAAACTCTCAGATGAAAGAGGAAATAAAGAAAGATCGAGGCCTTGCCTTAAAGGCCATGGGAAGTGATGATTCGGACTTGAATGAGGAAGAAATGGCCTTGGTAACTCGTAAGTTCAAGAAAATCTTCAAGAAGGTTGGAAATAGCATCAAGAAGGGGAGTACCAGCAAAGCGAGGAACAGCGACAAAGACCAAGCCTCTGGGTGTTTCAGATGTTGAAAGCACGGCCACATTGTAAAATATTGCCCCATACAGAAGGAAGAACAGGCATAAGAACAGTTCCAAAACTGCAGAAAGAAGCCACAGCTTAGTAGTTCTGCCAAGTGGTTCACTAAAGCTATGGTGGCAGCATAGGGTGATACTTCAGAAGAAGAGGACAGCTCCCAAGACGAAGTTGCTGCGCTGGCGCTCATGGTCAGAAGCGAATCCAAAGCTGACTCAGAATCGGACGAGAGCATGTCCCAATTCAAGGAAAAGGTACGTGGTTTTAGCAAAGCAAAAATTCTCAAATTATTGTTTTCCTTAATGGATGAATGTGAGGTAATAAGTACTAAGAATTGTATGCTTAAAGATACTCATTCCAAGTTAAAAAAGAATGTCCTAATGCTTGAAAAAACCATACAAGAACTTGAGCAAGCAAATGAGATTCTCACGTCTGAACAAGATAAAAAAAACTTTTTCCTTAAGCAGGGACGTTGACATCTTAAAAGAACTAATGAACAAGAGAGAAGAAGTGTTTAACACCGATCTCTCAAAGCTAGAAGAAGAGTCCCGAGAACTGGAACTTAAGATAGAATTATTGGTGAGTGAAAACAATCAGTTGCTTGAAAAGGTTCATAAAGTTGAATCTGACCTCGTTCAGAACAGGCGCAGGAACAGTTCCTCAGAAACACTCAGGATAGAAGCCCTGATAAATAAAAACAGTCAATTACTTGAAAAGCTCCATAAGGCCGAATCTGACCTTGTTCAGAACAGGCACTGGAACAGTTCCTCAAAAGCACTTAATTGGTTAAACAGTCATCATAGTCGTAATAAAAAGGGACTAGAATTTGTGAGTAGGCGTGTCACTAAACCAGCAAACACAAAAACATGTTTTCATTGTGGTAAGACTAGTCATCATCGATATGCTTACTCCTTGAGAAAAAGCACCGCAGAGAGAAACTCAGTGTATGTTAAGCAAATATGGATTTAAAAAGATGAGTTAATCTCCATGTCAAAGAAAATGGGACCCAAATGGATATGGGTTCCCAAAACTAATACTTAGTTGTTTTGCAAGCTAAAGTGAGAGGAGGCAACCAACTATGGTTCTTAGATAGTGGTTGCTTAAGGCACATGACAGGAGATAGATCAAACTTCCTTTCACTTACAGCCTTTGATGGAGGGAGAGTGTCATTTGGCAACAGCAAGTCTGGAAAAATTGTCAGTGCAGGTAAGATAGGTAAATCACTCTCTCACTCTATTGATAATGTGTACTTGGTTGATGGGTTACAACATAATTTGCTAAGTGTGTCTCAATTGTGTGATAGAAGTAATCACGTTGAGTTTTCTTCAGATCAATGCTTGATTACCAATGTCAATTCTAGTAGTGTTGTGTTGAGGGGGAAGCGACACAACAATGTGTATAAAATATATGTTCTTTCACTTCTCCGAAATCATTTGACTTGTTTAAGTGCTCTTGAAGAAGATGTTATGCTTTGGCACAAAAGGTTAGGTCATGCAAGCCTTTCTTTTTTGAATAAACTTGTTTCTAAGGACCTAGTCGTCGGACTACCTTCCATCAAGTACAATGATGACAAGGTGTGCGACGCTTGTGCTAGAGGTAAATAGGTTAGGACTTCTTTCAAGTCAAAGAAATGTGTTAGCACTTCCCGACCTCTTGAGCTACTACATGTTGATTTATGCGGGCCTATGAGGATCACAAGTAGAGGTGGGAAGAGGAATGTGTTTGTTATAGTGGATTATTACTCTCGTTTCACTTGGACCTTATTTTTGGCTTCGAAAGATGAATCATTTGAGAAGTTTCTTGTGCTTCTCAAGAAAATTGAAAAGAGAGTAGGACACTCATTGGTAAGCCTAAGGTCTGACCATGGCAAAGAATTTGAAAACTCGAGCTTCATTGATTATTGTAATGAACACGGTGTAGATCACAATTTTTCTGCCCCCAGAACACCCCAACAGTATGGAGTGGTAGAGCATAAAAATCGTACTCTAGCAGACATGACTAGGACTATGGTGGTCGCTAGTGGTCTTCCTAAAAACTTTTGGGTAGAAGCATTAAACACATCGTGCTTCATTATTAACAGATGCATGATCAGACCCATACTTAACAAGACTCCTTATGAACTTTTCAAGGAACGAAAACCCAATATTATGCACCTAAGGGTGTTTGGTTACAAATGCTATGTGCATAATAATGGGAAGGAACCCTTGGGAAAGTTCGACCCTAGAAGTGATGAAGTCATATTCTTAAGGTATTCCTCACACAGTAAGGCATATAAAGTGTTTAAAAAAAGAACCTTGTGTGTTGAGGAGAGTGTGCATGTATTGTTTGATGAAACTAACTCCACGATTGAGCATGATATGCAGGATCAAGAGTTCGAACTTGGTCTTATAAGAAAAGCCCTCACACTCAATCAAAACTCCATGGTGGATAACAGTAAGTCTCCTTAAGGTGAAACAAGTCCTGGATCTGGAAATATGGAAGGTGGGCAAGGAGCAAGCCAGTCAGGGGGAAGTTTTGCTGAACCTAATTTGGGACAGAACCGACCTCCTCAACCTGATCCTTCCCGAACAGTTCTGGGAACAGGCTCCAGAACAGATCCAAAACCTATTTCATCAAGTGTTCAGGAAAGATTAGAAAACATATCTATAGATTTATTTGCTCCACAACCCTGGAAGCACCAGAGCTCGTGCCCCCTTGACCAGATTATATCTGATATTAACACAGGAGTGCAAACTAGGTCTAAAGTCAGAAACTTTTGTGCTTTCTATGCCTTCTCATCTAACACTGAGCCAAAGAATGTTTATGAAACTCTTACAGATTCTAACTGGGTTACTGCCATGCAAGAAGAGCTTCATCAGTTTGAAAGGAACAAGGTTTGGCACCTTAAACCACAGCCTAAAGACAGATCGATAATTAGTACCAAGTGGGTGTTCAAGAACAAATCGGATGAGTTCAGAACAAGGCCATGTTGGTGGTTCAGGGCTATAACCAAGAGGAAGGGATCGACTATGAGGAAACATTTGTACCTGTTGCAAGGATCGAAGCTATCCGGAGGCCTTTGCAGCCCACATGGAGTTCAAGTTATACCAAATGGATGTCAAAAGTGCGTTCCTTAACGGATACCTTAAGGAGAAGGTGTTTGTAAGCCAACCCCCTGATTTTGAAAATCATGATTTCCCTAATCATGATTTCCCTCAGGTATGGCTCATTTTCTTAGATCTTCTTTGGTTTCTTGGGCAACCAAGAAACCACACTCTGTTTCCATATCCACAGCAGAAGTCGAGTATGTGGCAGCTGCTTCTCATTGTGCTCAACTGTTGTGGATACGACAGTAATTTAAGGACTTTTGTATTGACACTGGATGCATTCCTATTTTTTGTGATAACACACGTGCAATTAACATTGCCAAAAACCCATGTCAACACAAAAGGACTAAGCATATTGACATACGTCATCATTTTTTTGAGAGACAATGTTGAAAAGGGCTTAATTTCAATGAATTTTTGTGCCACTGATAGATAAATTGCTGATATATTTACCAAAGCACTAAGTAAAGAGCCGTTTAAGAGGAATAGACTTGAATTGGGTTTAATTAAGAAGACTTAAGCATGCTTGTTTATACCCCAATGATTGACTAGTGAACGGTTTTTAGGCCAAATAAATTGTTGCAATGGATGCATTCAATTTTTGTGCTTTTACTGGCATATGTGTGAAACGTAACATGCTAACACTCATTGAGGTCTAATGAAATTGCCCTTATTATCCTGAGACACTGAACATTTAGCAGTCAGAACAAGGTCTAGGAACAGACCCAACCGCTATTTGTAAATTCACCAGACAAGTGGCGCGGCGGAAAGGTAAGTAGAAATTAAACTTTTCATTTAAAGCCCATCCGCCTACTTCCTCCTCTGCATTCTCTCTCCAAACTCGACATCTTCCTCTTCTCTTTCCCTTCAAACGATCGAAAATCACTATCTCTCTTCCTTTCCAAAACCCTAAACCCTAAAATCTTTCTTCCCAAACTTTCCAATGGCAAGAACTCATGGTGGCTCAGCCTCGACCAAAAGAAAGACCACGCGTCCATGCTCACTTTAGAGTCAAGTGTCAAGCAAAAGAAGCAGGAATTGGTTAAGCGCTATTGTAGCGGCCCCATCGAGTGGAATTTCTTCGGGTATGGACCTTTCTCCCTCTCCCACTTACTCGATACCTTCTTCAGTATATGGGTTCTTAATGAGTCTGGATGTGAGGTCTGTTGGTTTAAACCCTACAACGATTCCCACCGTGAACCTAATTACCGGGTGGGAACTGGTTGTCTATGAACTGCCCAGAATTGAATTGGTGATAGGGGGAATTTCGACCAAGTCAATCAAAAGTTCAAGTAATTTGGGGGTTGGGATGGGTGCTGAAGAACCTGTTCCTACTAGTGTTTTCACTGAAGAGAGTGATGATGATTTGGGGGTTGGGATGAGTGCTGAGGAACCTGTTCCTACTAGTGTTTTCACTGAAGACAGTAATGATGATGAACCGATTATACGGTTCAAAAGAATTGTGAAAACCACTCCTCACTCAACCCCCAAACCAGGCGTCAAACCCTAAAGAAAGACGACCACTACATCCAATGTGCCTCTCAATACTCTACTGTATCGATGTCAAACAAGAAGTTCAGGTCCTGCCCCTGTTTTGCCACTACCAAAAGATACAGTAGATAGCCCTGCTACAAAGAAGAAAACACTCTGAAAAACACCTCTCCAAACACCCCTCAAAACACCAGCTAAAACACCTCCTAGACCTGTTCCCTCTAAGGACCCTGCTCCTAGAAGGGCTGCCCCAGAATAGTCATCCGAATAGGTGGAAGAGTGTCCTGAACCTAGAAGAAAGAAAGCTAAAAAGAGCATGACACTCCTTGAAAGATACCAACACTTCCTTCAGAAATCTGTAGTCCGAGGGAAGGTAGTCAAGGTAGCTTATTTCCCAGAACAGGGGCTTGAGGTGTTTCTAGAGAAATTAAAAGTTTAGGGGTGGTTGGATCTATTTACTAACACTCAGAGAGGGTGTTTTATTCTTGAGTTGGCTGAGTTTTACACCAAATGTGTGGTCACCAATGGGGTGGTAACAAGCACAGTTGGTGGGCATAAGATTCGATTTGATGGTGTTGATCTCGGTGAGATACTTGGTTTGACATCTGATGGTTTTGACGTATATGTCCGTGAGGACAAGAATGTGTTGGGTGAGGAGAGACTGCTAAAGCTGACCTGGAACCTAGCCCAAAACCCCCAACTAACCAAGTCCAGATCTGTACGTAAGGGGGAGATGATACCTTTACATCGCTTATTATTTTGGTTTATAACCAAGAATGTCATTCCCCGGGGTTAGGGATAAAATTTGGCTGATCCTGTGGACATGTGCCTTATTGATCTTTTGGATCGGGGTGAGAAAATCAACTTACCCGCGATCATGATCAGTCACATTGGATGCATTGCTAACACATCCAAGGATCATGACATAGGATATGGGCTCCTGCTGACATATGTGTTTGAGTAGTTAGGGATTCCCCTGCAAAAGAAAGTGAGCCTTCAAATCACTGATGAAATAGGAAGCAGTACTCTGATTGGGTGTGGCTTTTATGTGAAGAGAGGTGGGAGTGCCAGCTCAGAACAGGGGGTCCAAACACCTTTCCGCCCTGTTCCCAGTGAGGCCTCAAACCTCCAGTACTCCCACCCTAAACACTCTCATGCAGGACCAGCTCTCCCTGAAGGAAGAAATTGCAGACATGAAGAGGGCACTCATAGAAGAAAAGGAGCTCAATGCCAAACGTCATGAGGATCTTCTAAGTGCCATCTCTACCCTCACGGAAAAATTCTCTTCTCCTTCTTCTTCTTCCATCTGATCTTAACTTTGTCTTCTTTTTTTTCACCTTTTGCTACTTATTTTGTCGTCCGCTCTTCTTGCTAATGTATGAACAATGGTGGATTGTGATAGTTTCCCGGATGATTAATACATTTTTGCCATAATCCTTGCTTGTTCATACTTGTTTGTGTGTGACTTGAATGGCCAATATCCTTACTGTATCGTATGCTTAAGTATATCGCTGTTATTTCCCATATTACTGCTTTGGTGGTGATTGCATCCACACTGGACTCAGAACTTCTGACCTATTTACCCTTTTTCGAAGATGTCAAAAGGGGGAAGATGAGCATGACCTTAGTCTTGACTAGTTTGCCCAGTCCAAGTTGACCTCTCACTCCTGTTTCTTTTTCGGTGTGACTTGCATAAACTTTGACTTTGTCCATTCTGGCACTAGCCTATCTTGCCCTGCTAACAATAACGACTCATGGTCATTTGGTTTACCATCATCAAAAAGGGGAAAATTGTTGACCCAATTAATGTATAAGGTTTTGATGATGACAATCCAAATGACCTAGTCAATATGCTGTGAGTTATGTGTTGTGCTTGAGCTGTATGCTAAGACAGGATCCAAAAAATACATGGAGCAGTTCGAATGAGCATAGAGCATCAAAGTTGATAACATGCGCAAGAATCTGAGAACACTCCCTCAGAACAGTTCTGGGAGTGGAAGCATGGACCTATGCAAGAAGTCCAGCTGATAACAAGAGTCTTAGGCTTAGCATTGGTTTTTATTTTTTTTAAGATTCTTGTTAATATGCCAATTAGAAGGTCTCTGATTTAGCATTCACTTTGAAAGGTTTTTGATGACTCAGAACACTGTTTCATAACAGGTCCAAGGGGTCAGGTCTGCAGTGTTTTGAGGCTGGGAATAAAAATTTGAATTTCAACATTTTTCTTAAAAGGATTTTGGACTGACGTTTTTCAGGAAACAATTGGAATTAATTTATATCAGTCAAAATCTAAAACTATTTCTTCCCTTGTTTAAGAGACAAAATATTTTCCAAATATTTAGTGAGATTTAATCCTATCTCGTTTAAAGAAAAAATATCTTTCCTAAATATTTGATCTTATCTCCTAAGAAAAAAATCATATCCTCCAAATATTTGATCCTATCCTATAAGGAAGATTGGTAACTCTCAGATTAGGGAGGGGCTAAGAAAAGTGGAGATTGCTCTCATCCTTGGACGGCAAGCATACTTATTCCACTATTTAAGCGGCCAATTCCCTCAACTTTTCTCAAGGTTTTTCACGATTTTCAAGTGCTAAAATTGCTTTCCTGAGTCTTAATTTTTCTGTGAGAAAAACCTTTAAAAGAGTGCTTAATCGAGTCTTCATCATTAGCATAATAGGAATTGTATTGTACCTTACACTCAGCTTATTTAGAAGCATTCAAGTAAGGTGTTCTTTATCTCTTTTTCATCGTGATAAGAGGTCGTCCAAATCTTGGTAGACATTGGACGTTGTGTCCATAGGGGACGTGTGGACGTTGTCTCCGTGAGTATCTGTCCAAAGTCTTGGGAGACGTTGGATGTGTGTTTGTAACGAGAGTCTAGGGTAGACTAAGTTACGTGCGTTATGGTTGTAATGTGTTCGGCCCGTTTAGTAAAAGAGTTGCTAAAATCCTACTGTGGTAGGTCGTGGTTTTTACACCTCAGTTGGGCCATAGGTGGTTGTCCCCATAAAAATATTGTGTCTTCTTTACTGTTTCTGCAATTATACTTGTTTCAACTTTACTGCAAACATGCGTTCCAAACAGTTTTGAAGAGCGTTTTGAGAAAACCGAAAAAACTGATAGACACAATTCACCCCCCTTGTGTCCTTGTGTGAGTGAATCGAACACTGTAAATTTCTTCTGTTTTCACATCATAATGATTTACCATGTATTTTTTTTTCATGATTCTCAAACACGTCACACGTCCAATTAATTTGTGATGTACATTTTTTTTTAGAGTAAATGCAAGCACTATATTTTAATTTAACCTCATTTCATAAAAATTATATTACAATGCCTAACCTGTTTGTCATCCATAAATTGTCCTACGTGATTAAATTATTATATGGTAATAAGCTCTTACTCGTTTACAATGAACTCAAGATCTAGTCTTAAAAAAATAATAAGTAGTGACCATTAAAAATTTAGGTAAAATTTGATTCTCTTGCATAAATCTATTCTTTTAATATTGAAAAATAAAATGAATCAATTTCAAATGCAGAAAAAAATCAATTATTGCACACCAAATTAACGACATGAGAACTTACTCAAAAAATAAAATAAGTTAAGAGTGGAAAACCATGCAATAAATAATTAAGTTAATAACAGATAAGAAATTCTAATTCTAATTAGCATTAATGTTGATTAACATGTCTCAACTAACATCCACCAATTATAATTCGCCAAGTCATTATTTTGTGACATGCGAGATGTCACATGTCATTCATAAATTACTTGTAGCCAACTTATATATATATATATATATATATATATATATATATATATATATATATATATGAACCTACCATATTAAGAAATGAGGCCAGCATAGAGAACTGGATGCTACAACAGGAAAAAAAAAAAATGGGTACTACTAAAAAATATGCATTGTATGTAAAAAAAATGACAAACATTAGAAAAATTAATTTCATCTCATAGAGAGGACCTTCACATTGAAAAAACTTGCCATTATGTGACATCATGAAAGAGGTAGCATATTCAATCAAATTAAAATTATTACAAAAACGATATGTGTACTCCACCAATAAATGAAGATATCTATGTACCCTTTGATATTTATGTGCTATCATAGTAACCAAAGGGTTAAGCATAAAGGAATATGGAATATCTTCAACCATATGTTTTTGTCTTCTAATTCCTAGTTAACTACATCAAGACCATACCTGATGGTTGGAAAGCACCACCATTCACAACGAAACCAACTCATCGGACACTTTTGGATGACATTCACTTCCTTCCTCAAGCATTTCCAATCTCCAATACTCACAGGATTTGAGCACCTCGAAGGGCTTCTGATCATCCTTAAACTGGAATTATGATCCAACGATAATATGCATATTATTGGACTACTCACATGTCAGGAAGTAATATGCTTTAGAGAAGTTAAGTCCAAGTGAATATTGTGTTCATTGACCATGGAGTTGCAAACTATGACGAAAATCAAGTAGTAAGATCAAATATAATGTTACCTATAATAACTTAGGAAGAAGTATGTTACCAACTCATGTGCCCTATTTGAAGAATAAACCTTCTGAATGCAAAGGTTAACTTATAACATTCAGTATTGGCATCGATGAATATTGGCCGGCAAGGACTGCCATTTGGGACTTCCATTTGAAGTTCGTTACCTTACAACATGAGTTAAATTTATGAACTGCTATACAACCCAAATAATCCTTGAAGTCATGGCCATCCTCATATATTCTAAAGCGAAGAAACCAAGAAGGAACTTAATTTAACTTTTTTGCCAATATGAACATAAATTCGTTGAATTCATACAATTACATACTTCCAAATCTTTAACTAAGCCCTTTCCAATTACATAAAGAAGTCAAATCCCTTAACCTTCCATGCACAGAGGCATTAATCACCACAACAGACTTTCACCTTGCTGTGAAATACAGAAAGAAAATTTTCAACTGATCTCAATTGACTAAAAAACATATCCACAATCAGGCCATAAACTATGAAAGATCCATGCCTCATCCTTCTCCCAAATAGCCAATTTTATAATTAAAAATGAAAAACATAAAAGAAACATCAAAAATATGTAGCATCAAAATTTTGAAATCGAACGCATAAACCAATGAAAAACTACATCGAAATTACCAAAATTAACCTCATCCATCAGACATGCAATCCCAGTGGAGACATATTTAGAATTCCGAATTTAAGTCGACCACCGTTGCGTGGCTATTGTTACACCCATAGTGAGGGCTTATTTTCTTGATTGCTGATCCCAAAAATCACGGTCTTTCATCACTAAAAATGAGATTCAGCTAACAAATAGCAAAAATATATGGCACGAGAAACTAAATTCAAGCCCATAAACCAAGAAAAAGCAAGCCAAATTGCTCTCTGTAAATTCTTATACATCAAATCTGGTTTTCAAGCTTTCAAAAGTGAGGGGACTAATTTGGAGCCGAAAACTCAATAATCTTCTAGCAGAAGCTTGTCCACCATTAAAAGAAATGCTTTAGCATTTCTAACCTTGATTGTACAATTCTTCTGCTGAACTTTAGAGATAGAAAAAGACAAAAGTGGGAGAACAAAGGTGGGAGATTTTGAAAATGAGGTGCTCATGAATGAAAGAGAAAATTGAAGTGGAAACCATATATGCGTTTATGGGAACATGGAAAATTCTTAGATACAAACATATGTATCTAGCAAACGCGCTCTTAATATGTTGCAATAAATCCATTTTTTCTGCAGTAATATATCTTTTCTGTTCTACAATGTACCTTTTCCTTCTTGCAGTGTATCCTTTGTTTTTTGCAATGTATCTTTTCTGATCTATAGTGTATCTTCTCTTTTTGGTGGTGTACCTTTTGTTCTCTACAATGTATCTTTTTCTAGTCGGTTGGGTTGAAAGAATTTCGAAAATTCTTGTTGGATTGGGGGAAGTGAAATAGAGGCTTAGCCCAATTAATGGATGCCTTTTATATAGGTGTGTACCCAGTTAGATACATAGGTATGTACCATAGAATTACTATGGGAACATGGATAAGAGAGGGGTTTGGTTGACGTGAGGTAGTTGGACAATTGTAGGACAGTTACTACTACCAACATTACTGTAAACATGGTTATCTCAGATATTAGTGAGAGAGAAGGGAGACTAGATCAGTTATAGAGAGAGAAAGAGAGAAACGTGG
Source organism: Carnegiea gigantea (assembly GCA_029747015.1). Lineage (NCBI taxonomy): Eukaryota > Viridiplantae > Streptophyta > Magnoliopsida > Caryophyllales > Cactaceae > Carnegiea > Carnegiea gigantea. The sequence goes on from JAKOGI010001982.1 coordinate 133,591, forward strand.
GAATAGAAGGTAGTTATTTTGTAAATATAGTCAACTTTTATTTTTTATTTTTATTGTGAAGGTTAGAACTCAACAAATAAGATTAACCATTACGACTTAATACTATAGAAAATCAAAGGCTATAGATGAGTTCTGCTCCGAAAATTAAGTGGAGAAAAGTGTTGATAATATTTATTTTATATATAGTATTAGATTGTTTGTTTAAAGGAAAATCATTTTTCATATCAAAATTTTCTTTGTTTGGCCCAAATTAAAAAGTAGCTTCTCCATCGACAATGTTTGCAAATATTGCTCGAAGGCAATATAGTTTAACTATCTAAATTTTCTTACAAAGTTCATCAAATTACAAATGCAAAGAACTAACAAACCAGAAGGATATTATTTTATATTACTAGCTTTAAAATCCGAATCGTTGTACTTTTCTCTTCAATTAATGAGGCTTATTATCTTTGGCCACTTTTTACAAGTTTCAAGAAGAAAGAAGATTAACCAATTGGATAGTTAGAAGAAATAAAGTAACAATAGAAAGAGAGAAAAAAAAACCTATCAGACCACCAAAGAATAAGGAGAAAAGTAACTAATTGAAATTTGGGATAAGACAAACCGCAAAAAATTAGGCCATCATATTAAAAAAAAGGGAAAGGAGATAATAGTAAATGTTTTCCTGTGAAAACTGTAAACTAAATTGTTCTAGCGGACACAAATACTAACCAAATGGATACATTTTCTACTCAAACTTAGAATTTTACCTTTTAGTCTTTCCCATTAGACTATCAAGTTTTAATTCTAACTGTTAAAGTGAAATGTTGCTCCTAAATTTCAGCCACCCACTTCTTCAAATGACAGTGGCAAAGATCCTGAACCAAATGACACGGACACATACCCCACCCAACAACCAAAACAGGTTTATCCAAAATTGAACTCGAAATCCAAAGTGACTCAAACCAAACTATACCCAAACCGAATTTGTTTGGAGTTGCTTATTTTTGCACATTACGTTTATTGGCGCAAATATCAATTGACTCGAAGTCGAATTGAACAAGAAGTCAAATTGAACCAAAATTCACTTGATCCAAATCGAACCAATGTGAAATATCGTTTAACTTGAAACTTTGCCCTACTCATACATGAATCATATGACTTATTTGCCTAATCTATCTTTTTCTCCAAGCGACCATTTTAATTACATTTGCAATATACCGCCAATTGAAGTTAAATAGACTAAGAAAATCAAATTATATTCCTTCTCATATGCAAATTACTTTTTCTTATAGCATTTTCACCTCAAAAAATGATTTTTCATCCTTTACTTTACCAAACGGTGAAAAACTGCAAAATAATTTTTTAGAAAAATTATTTTTTCCCAACCAATCGCTAGACAGTGAAAAATACCCCATTTTCAATTCCTTTTTCTGTCCAGCACCCTCCAAGGGGGAAAAATTCTTAGATACAAACGTATGTATCGAGCATGGTACATACCCTGGAGTCGTATAGTGGACGCGCTCTCGATATGTTGCAGTGTATCTTTTTTTCCCATCGTAGTATATATTTTCTATTCTATAGTGTACATTTTTCTTCCTGCAGTGTGCCCTTTGTTTCTTACAATGTATCTTTTCTTGCCTGCAGTGTATCTTTTCTTACCTGCAGTATACCTTTTTTTCCTACAATGTATCTTTTTCTAGTCGGTTGGGTTGGAAGAATTATGAAAATATTTGTTGGGTTGGGAGAAATAAAATAGGAGCCTAATCCAATTAAATGATGTCTCTTATATAGATATGTATCTGAGTATAGTACGTAAGTTTGTACCTCAGAGTTCCAAGGGGGAGGGCGGGGGATCAAGGAGGTGGCAGGAGGACCACGTAAGTGTTGCGAGATAGCTTTTTTAGATCAATACTAAGAGCATTCCCAGCCAGAGTTTTAGTTTGTTGAACTCTGGCATGCCATGTGGGTAAAAGTTTCACAGTTCTGGAGCTTGCATTTCTTTATTTTCCCAACCAGTGGAACTCATTGCAAGACAAATGAATTCAATATTTGTTAATGGAGCCCACCACTAAACATATTTTATTAGTTTTATGTTTTCAATTTTGTTTTTGCTTATTTGATTTTCTATAACTTCAAAATGATTTTTATTTTTCGAATGAAAGAATATGTAATCTATGTTTCTGAAAAATGTATTAATTTATTCTAAATTATATAAAAATTGATTAGTTAAACTGTATTGGTTGAATGATTGAAAGTATATGGAATATAATGTAGAATTCAATTGAAACAAATGCAAATATGAAGGATTGACATTGAAGGAAATTACAACCTAAGTGTTCGATATGTAAAACACTAATACAAGACGACGAACGTTCAACATTTTTAAAAAAATACAACACAAGTGAATGACGAATAACCCTTGATAGCTATCATTGCGAGCTTTGTCGCGCCCTACGTCGATTCCATATTTCCTCAACAAGGTCTTATAAGAGACGTGCATGTAGCGCTGGGTCATGAACTTCTGCTACTCTACGGAGGTAGGCTGCATAGGACGGATGATGGTTTCGTCAGATATTTGGTTGCAGGTTATTGTCCTCCACATCATCATAGTCGAAAGCAAGGTCATACGAATCATGTTCGTCCTCGATAATCATGTTATAGAGTATAACACATGCCTTCATTATCATATCCAACTCATCTTTGTCTATGTTTCGAGCAGGACCACGAATGATGGCGAAGCGGGCTTGTAGAACCCCAAATGCTCTTTCCACATCCTTCCTAGCAGGCTCCTTACGTTCAGCGAACAATTTTGCCTTGGCTCCTGGTGAAGAGGGATAGTCTTGATGAATGTTGCCCATTTTGGATAAATGTCGTCTAACAAAAAGTATCCAATGCTATATACTTGCGACTATTCACTACATACTCGCATTTTGGAGCCCGACCCTCATACACCTCTTCGAAAACATTAGGTCGTTGAAGAACATTAACGTTGTTGAGGCTACCTGGGCACCCAAAGAAGGCATGTCATATCCAAAGGTCATATTAAGCAACCGCTTCAAGAATCAAGGTGGGAACTCTGTAAAGCCCTTTTGCGAACACTCATTTCCAACCTGATGGACAGTTCTTCCATTCCCAATGCATACAATCTATACTTCCTACCATGTCAGGGAAATCACGAGCCTCGGCAACTTGCAATAGTGGATCAACATCAGCTTGTGTTGGTTTTCTCAAATACTTATCCCCAAACACTTGAATGACATTGGTGGCAAAATTGTTTATGACTCTATAGTCGTGTTTCCTCCAATCTTCAAGTATTCATCGGCACAATCTGTCGACATCCTATAGGCAAGCATACGCATTGCTGTAGTGCACTTGGTGAGCACCGACAACCCAAGCCTACCAATGCCATCATACCTCAACTGGAAGTACTCAAACTAACTATTGAGGGCGTCAATAATGCAGAGGAACAAGTGTTTCCGCATTTGAAATGTACGCCGAAAGTGGATTTCGTTGTAGATAGAGTCATCTGCAAAGTAGTCTCCATGGAGGCAATCTTATGCGCCTTCTCGATCTCTCCGAATGAATCTTTTCTTCTTTCTTGGTCGTCGGGATGATAAAGCTCTTGTCTAAGTTGTCTAAGTTGTCTAAGTTTCAGAGCTAACTCTAATGACTTCACGTGAGGTTGAAAGTTGAGTATGGTTTCAAGTATCGGTGAGTTATCAGTAGAAGAGGAAGACTCTAGTATGAAGTTGAGACCATCCGTTGATTCTGTAGAAGATGAAGAAGATGGGTGATTCATGTTGTAGTACCTGTGACAAAAGTTTACAAATGTTAGGCAAATTTACAAACGTAATTGAGTCATTATTAACATGTAAACACAAATTGTAATGACATAATGATGTGAGCTTAAAATTGAACTCATGAAATAAAATTAAACATTTCATTACACAACTTAAAGCAGTTAAATTACAACAAACACTTTTGAACAGAAAGAACAACATAAGCACAAGATAAAGAACATATTCTTCCTAACTAGGACATAGGTGTTAATCTAAAGAAGGGCTAGAATTAGACGAGGATGATGTTTGGTGGTATCGGCTCCTAAATTCTTCCTGGAGTGGACCGTACCAAGCTTGGTCCTCAGGGCACAGGTCAGCAATGTTCATTCCTAATATCTTGTCCTCGTACTTCATCTTCTTAATGCGCTAAAAACAGCCTCACCTTCTTTTCATGTGTGAGGACATATCTCTCGAACATGGTGCTGTTCTTCACATTTGTTATCGCCAAGGTTGACAGCTTACTGGTCACAACATCGAGCACCAAGTCATGCACTTTCCCCTTTGCCTTTCTCTTGGCGGCTTTTCTTCCTATGTGGCGGATCAACCCACCAATTTCCTCAACTGGTATATCTTCACTGGCAGGAGTTGTTGGTGTGTCAGGGGTGGTGGGTGTGCTGGATGTCTCACTCTTAGAGTACACACCCACCTCATTGATCCTTAAGCATTTAGAAGCGACCTCTGCAGATTGATGAAAGTTGACCTCCCATTTAGGTTGGTCCTTCGGTAGCACCCACTAATGCATCCGGTCGAATGGTTTACCCACCATAGCAACATATAAATTTTGGGCTTTTTAGATAATGTCATCCTCATTCGCCCCACTTGGGTTCGCTCGGTAAGCCTGGCCCACATAAGCCGTCCACTTGGACACAAGTGGAGCTGCTCGATTCCAATAGGCATTGCAAACTTTAGCTGTTCTCTTCGCAGCTCCATTAGGAGTGTGCTGGTTATAGGTGCTTGTGACCTTTGTCCAGAACCCCAGTTTCTTTTGGTCAGCCCCAATAAAGGGGATTGTACTTACATTTACCCATGATGTGACCAAGCAGCGATCGTCTTGCAATGTTCACTTGAAAGCCACACCACCACTTTCATTGTGGGTGGGGTTGGATAGAGGACAAGGTGTTGATGGGGTCGCATTATTAGGTGGGGGTAGCTAATAAAGAGGGGGTATGGAACCATAGCTAAAATTTGGAATTTGGGGGGCGTTCTGGCTTTGAAGGGGAATATTTGATGGTGGTTGGTAGTGTGTGGAATATTGGTGTGGGTATTGTGGAGGATATTATGGATTGTATTGCCAATTTAGAGGGTTCAGGATAATATTCATATTGTTTGGGGGATCCTATTGTGAATTATCCCCGGTAACTAAGTTCATCAAATATTATGGGTGATTAGGATCCATTTTAAAGTTAACACCTATAAGTTAATCAAGAATATTTGGATTTAAATTTTCAATTCTATCATACATTTTTACACATATGAGAGTTAACATGTCAAAGCACGTTGTAAGCATACTAACCAAATGTTTAATTTCACATATCAAATTTATTGATTAAATGAATTAACTAAATCTTCACAAAAATTCTTAAGCATAAATCTAATTTGCGTAACATGAACATTCAAACTCTAATTTATACACATTTCAATTTTAATTTCTTAACAATTCAAATTTTAATTTGTCAATATCTTCTCCTAATTTCTAAAAGATCAAACTTCCATAAAAAATTTAATTTCTACAACACATATTCTTCTAATTTCTAATTTCTACAATTAAATATCAAATTGCACATATTCTAGATTAAGGAAGTTCATGAATTCATGAACATTTAAACTCTCATTCACATTTAAATTTTAATTTCTAAACATCTTCTTATACTTTCTAAAACATTAAACTTCTATAAAAAATTTAATTTCTAAAACACATCTTCTTCTAATTTCTAATTTCTACAACACATATTTAATTTCAATTAAATGTCAAATTATACGTATTCTAGATTAGGGAAGTTCATGAAAGACATCATTGTTTTAATGAACATGTAATTTCTACACATTTCAATTTTAATTTCTTAACAATTCAAATTTTAATTTCTAAACATCTTCTCCTAATTTCTAAAGCATCAAACTTCCATAAATAATTTAATTTCTAGAACACATCCTCTTCTAATTTCTAATTTCTAAAACACAAATTTAATTCCAACTAAATGTCAAATTGTACATATTCTAGATTAAGGAAGTTCATGAAAGACATTATTGTTTTAATGAACATGTAATATCTACATATTTCAATTTTAATTTCTTAACAATTCAAATTTTAAATGGTCAATATCTTCTTCTAATTTCTAAAACATTAAACTTCCAAACAAATTTAATTTCTGCAACACATATTCTTGTAATTTCTAATTTCTAAGACACATATTTACTTTAACTAAATGTCAACTCCAATTTAACTTGTACATATTCTAGGTCGAGGAAGTTCACGAAAGATATTATTGTTTTAATGAATGTTTAAACTCTAATTCACATTTAAATTTCTAATTTAAACATCTTCCTCTAATTTCTAAAACATTAAACTTCCATATGTACATATTCTAGGTCGAGGAAGTTCACGAAAGATATTATTGTTTTAATGAATGTTTAAACTCTAATTCACATTTAAATTTCTAATTTAAACATCTTCCTCTAATTTCTAAAACATTAAACTTCCATACAAATTTAATCTCTAAAACACATCTTCTTCTAGTTTCTAATTTATATAACACATATTTCTGATATTTCATCAATTCTGATTTATTCAATTTATTAACATTTCCATATTTCTAGCTTCACATTTTATAACAAATTAGATTTTTAGCTTCATTACCAATTTCACTTTTCATGTAAATTGTGAAACATTTAAACAATTTCAAGTGGCCAAATTTAATTAATTATATATTGTAAAACATACAAATAATTTTAACTTATCAATTACTCTAACATGTCATTTTATCCTAACATATCATTTCTAACAATTAATTAATCGCATAGTCATATTCTAACTTGTCATTTTATTCATGTCCAATAATTTCATATTCCACAAATTTAACAACTCATACATATAAATTGAATCTTTAAAATTAGTAAAATAAATTTAAACATACTCACCTACAAACATTTTACATTCTACCAAATCAAGAATTTTTCTAACAAATTCATGTCAAGAATAACAAAAGTTAGAATTTCTTATAATTTCCTTCATTTCAGTTTAATCTTGAATCTTCAACTTTATGAACACCTCCAAAAAATATCTATAAAAAGCCACAAAAGAAATTCCATTAGTTCAAATATATAACTCAAAATCTTTACTTAAACAAAAGCTAAATATAATTACAAAATTATCATAACTTACCCTATTTTCTTCCTCTTGAAACTTCAATATCTTCCAAATCTCACAAAACTCAAAATTCCAGCATTAACAGAAAAACTAGAAATGAGTGGGGGTAAAAAATAATATAAGATTGTGGGCAAGATTAAGATAGAATTTCCAAAATATGCTACTTGTATTTATACAACAAAATTACAACCAAAAAATAAAATAAAATCAGGCCGAATAGCTGTTGGGACCCAAAACCAAGGCCCAGCGGCTACCTGGCCCAATTACCCACATACTTCAGAGCCTGGTCCAATAAGCGCCTTTGCTTTTCCTTTTTTTTTTAATCACAATAAAACACAACGTATGATGTTGTAGCCCTGATTAAAACACCGCGTTTTAGCACAGAAAATGACAAAAAAAACCTTGTGGGACAAAACGCCCCACTGCTCTGCCACGCATTCGCCCCCATTTCCCTGGTTGCCAGCGCAACCCCAGCCACGCGTCGGACACGTAGGGCCCACTTGCCTTCATGCGTTCCCACGGCTGGGAATGCTGTAATTGCCCTCCTTTTTCTTTTTCCAATCCCTGTAGTAGTCTCGAAGAGTTCAACTGTCCCATTCAGACGGGCAGCTTCTGCAGAACCATTCAACGGAAACCGGCAGCAGTATGATGCTTGCCTAGGTTATGTTTCGCTAAACATGATTACGCACAATAGTTATGTTCTTCCAAAGTCTACACAACCACTTAACTCAGTCATAAAAGCAATACAAATCACTCCTCACCCTAATTTCAGAACTCATACAACACAATTCCAGCTCCCTATACCATTAAAACCATCTCAATTTACCTCTTTGTAGCAGCACCACTTTCAAGTTCTACCACAATTTTTCCAACCATAAATTTGCAGCAACTCTTCATATCTTCCAATTGGGATTAGTAACCAATTCTATTTACTCAGCCCCAATTGTACGTAAGTTACAAGCCAAAAAACCAATTCAAATCCAACCCACTTTACAATTCACATGTAATAACTAAAACAAATACCTACTAAAGATTTTACTGAAATTATTTAGCAAATCATTAAATTTTTGAGGGAGTATAGAAAGACCCGTCTGGAATTAGTTTCAAAAAGGAAGAATCAAATCACAATTTAATCTCCTTGAATCCAATCCCACAACACCTTCTTTTGTGTGAATTTCACACTTCTCAAATCCTCTTTAATAGCATAATGCCATACTCATTACTAATCCAACTCCAATGCATGAATTTAACTTACACTGCCCAATCTCGCAAAGTGGTGGTTAGGGTTCCCTCTTGGCTAAAGATAAGAGCAGAAACTAAATGTTTTGTGGGTCTTTCTCTGATTCAACTTCACAAGTGGGGAGAAGATTTTGGATTTTGCTTAAAATCAATTTCTCCTCTAACCTCTTTAGTCATTTTTCCTTGACTTCTTGCTGTTGTTGCTTCCCTCTTCTCTCTACTGGTTCAAGGAAGGAGGTAGGTAGATAGATAGGTTCATGCCCCTTTTGTTTTTAGTGCTGAGAATCCTAACTCCCCGCCGCCTGCCCGGGTTGCACGTGAGTACATGAGTGCCACCCCCTAGCTTCATTATATTTTCCTTTTTCTTAATGCTAAGTGCTCTATGTCACGGACAAGAGTCCCACATCGAAAAAGTGATGGGAGGGTTCTAAGCTTAGAAGTGATGGCACTACACACCCCATCAGATCTGCCTTTTGGGGAGAGAGTAATAGCCCTGTGACAAGTGCTATCAGGGTCGACCCAGATCTGACTTTGATGACTCACCAAGCACTTTTAGGGATACTCATTTGTGACGAGGGCATCACAGGATTGGTAAGGGGAATGTCACGGACAAGAGTCCCACGTCAGAAAAGTAATGGGAGGGTCCTGAACTTATAAGCGATGGTGCTGCACACCCCATCAGATCGACCTTTTAGGGAGAAAATAATGGCCCCGTGAAAAATGTCACGGAAAAGAGTCTTACATCGGCAAAGTGATGGGAGGGTCCTAGGCTTATAAGCGGTAGAGCTACACACTCCATCAGACCGACCTTTTGGGGAGAGAGTAATAGCCCCGTGACAAGTGCTATCAGAGCCAACCCAGACATAACTTTGATATATCGCTAAGTGCTCCGACAGGCGGGGTAGGCCAGGGGCCCATCTGTGACAAGGGCGTCACAGGATTGGATGGGGGAGAATGTCACAGACAGGAGTCCCACATCGAAAAAATGATGGAAGGGTCCTGGGCTTATAAGCGGTAGTGCTGCACACCCCATCAGACTGCTCTTTTGGAGAGAGAGTAATGGCCCCGTGACAGTTGGTATCAGAGCCAACCCAAACCCGACTTCGATGTCTCGTCAAATGCTCCGATGGGCGGGGTAGACAAAGGGCTTCATCTGTGACGAGGGTGTCATAGGATTGGGTGGGGGAAAATTTCACAAATAAGAGTCCCACATCGAAAATGTGATGGGAGGGTCCTCGGCTTATAAGCGATGGCGCTGCACACCCCATCAAACCGGCTTTTTTGGGGAGAGTAATGGCCCTTTGATATCTATCATGCCCCTTTCTTCTTCTTCTTTTTTTTTGGCTGATGAGAATCCTAACCCGCCCAATCACACGTGAGTGCTGTCGCCCCAATTGCTTCATTATCTTTTGCTTTTTCTTAATGCTAAGTGCTAGGCCAGTAATATCAATGTAATTATACAAGCAAAATACATAGAAGTATATATTAACATATCTTACTCAACATAATTATCATCACACACATATACACATTAGTCTAAAGAATGATATCTTACTCAGCCTATAAACTTCCAGTTTCTTCCGGTTTATGGGCCATGAAGCAACTTACTAGATGCTACCTTATTTTAAAAAATGACTATTACACTTCCCCCGCTTAAAGAAATTTCGTTCCCAAAATTTGAGTATCTGAAGTGAAAGATGAGGGTACTTCTCACGAATCTCATGTTCTGGTTCCCATGGCTAGCTTATGATGCTTCCATAACACTTAGACCTATAGTATGGTTTTAGTCCTCAGATGCCATTCTTGCTTCTCTAAAATGCAAATTGGTTTCTCGATGAAAGTAAGGTCCTGCTTAACCTTGAGAAGTTCGTATTAAATCGCATTATCAGAGTTAGGAACATATTTCAAAGATTGGAGACATAGAAGGCCTCATGTATGCCTTTAAGTGTTGGTGGAAATGATATTCGGTATGCCAAAAGGCCAATTCTCTTTGATATCTACAATGGTCTAAGGTACCTTGGGCTAAGTTTGCTTTTTTTACTAAATCTAACACTGCCATTGAGTGGAGAGACTTTTAGAAAGGCATGATCATCGACCTCAAACTCTAGCAAACATCTGTGATTATCAGTGTAGCTCCTTTTGTTCTAAGATGTTCGAAGTCTATCCCATATCTCTTTGATTTTCTGTATGGTTCGGTCAATCCACTTAACCTTAGAAGGGTCTCTTTCACGTACCTCACTCCAACACTTGAGTGTTCTGCATCATCGACCACACAATGCTTCGAATGGAGTCATTCCTATGCTTGTATGATAGCTATTGTTGTATGCAAATTCAACTAACGATAAGTTACAGGCCTATTTCTCCTCAAAATCCAAAGCACATGTCCTCAACATGTCTTCTACAATATGAATGGTTCTTTTTGTTTGGCAATCGAATTAAGGGTATAATGTCGTGCTTAGATTTAGTTTCGTACCCATTGCCTCTTGTAACCCATGCCAAAATTGGCTATGAATTTGGTATCTTGATCCGTCACTATACTTAATGGTACCCATGGAGTCCTACAATTTCTTGGACGTGAAAATTAGCTAGATGTTTTGAACCTTGTTAGTTTTTTTATCTATACTATGACTACCCGTGCACTTGCGATACTGGTCATGTTTTTGGCACTTGTTTTAGGGCTATTTTGTTCTGTTTGTAGGAGAATTATGTGCTTTAAGTTGTTATTTACTCTTATATTCTCAATTTATGCATGGGTATAGTTCTTTCATGTGTTTTGCAGGATTTTTACGCTTTTTATCCAGCATTTTCCTTTCAATAGGTGTATTTTGACCTCCCCCATAGTCATCCATATTATCTCACGCCTATACAGCAAAGAATGAGCAAAAACCCAATTTCAGCACAGCCCACAGTCGGCCCGTGATGCACCCCCTGGACCTTAGTAAGCCTGTAACTGCTGCCTCTTCATTTTCCCTTGACTGTGCGGCTGAGATCGACTGAGCCTTTCTATAAAAGGCGACGTTTTATAGCATTCCCAATCATTCCCAAGCAAAGCAAAAGCATAGAATAGTATAGATTAGAGCTTTAGTTTCTTTCTTAAATTTTGTAGTTTTTTAGTTTGGTTATTGTATTGGTCTGAGTCTTGAGCGTGAGAGTTTGTTCTTGAGGCAGTTCTTGAAGCCCTTAGTTGAAGGACATCTCAGTTAAGCCCCTTTTTGCTCAGATTTTACTAATCATTAGTTAGTTTGTTAATCTTTTATCTTGTCTGAGTAATTTTCTTTCATCTAGGGATTTAGTAGTCTGTAAAAGTATTGTTGGATCATGTTTTAATCTATACAATTGTGTTTACTTTTATGATTGGTTCAATTTCATTTTGTCAAATGTTTGGATTGTTGTGAGTTGATTTTTAGCCGAAATTTGCTTGCACTCTTGAAACAATCAAGTGAAAAACTAGAAGGTGACATTTGGTTGTTGGACTACTTGATAAGGCTTAACATAACTTCGTCTCAAAAGAGAGATTTGCATGTTAGAAGGGCTAGTAAGTAATCGAAGACATTGAACTTGAATTAAGGCAAATTACTTTAAAAGAACGACTTTTGCTTAGTTGAGGCAAATTTAGTTGATTTCGAAAGAATAGATTGAGTTTCTGAAAAGATTACAATTCCTCGAATCTAACCAATTAGAAGAAAGCACATGTTTATTATTTTTGATCCAATTTCCTTTCACAACTACGAGAATTCCTAGACATTTTTTCTCTTATTAATTTAGAAAAGTTCATTTACTGTTGTTAAATCGAATCCACTTGAACCAGAATTTTACTTAGCCATTCTGATAGCCAAGACTCAGTAAGTTACATTAGTCCTTGAGGAACAATATCTTTTATCTATACTACGACTACTGGTGCGCTTGCGATAGTGGTCAAGTTTTTGGTGAGATTGCCACGGACTAAAACTGTTGACTGTTGAGTTAGTCTTGCGAAAGTGACTAAGTATTTTATTATTTTTTATTGTTAATTTTTTCTTTCTTTGCTTGTTTAAATTGCGCTGGTTGTGTTGGTGTTAGTGCTTGCAGGAATTTTTCCTGTTTATGCGAAGTCCGATCTTATATGAACCCAATCCTGGGAATGAAAGGACTTTTTGCCTGATGAGGAAAAAGCAAATGATTGAAGAGCAAAGACACGAGGTAAGAAGGAATTCAAACATGGTAGGACGTGACCAACGAAGGACTCTTCCTGATTTTGTTACCCCCGGAGTCCAGGGGATCGCCTCAAGCATCGCTCACCCTATTGTAGATGCCAACAACTTCGAGCTCAAACCAGCACTCATTTCCATGGTGCAACAATTTCAATTCAGTGCAACTCCCTTGGAAGACCCAAATCTACGCCTCTCCGTCTTTTTAGAGGTGTGTGATACGTTATAATTAAATGAAGTCTCTAGTGATGCGATTCAGCTGTGCTTATTCCCTTTCTTATTAAGGGATGAAACGAGGGCTTAGTTGCAATCTTCGCTGTCATAACCACCTGGGATGAGTTGATAAGAGCTTTCCTTGCCAAACTCTTCCCTTTAAGCAAAACAGAGAGCCTAAGGGATCAAATCACCAACTTTCTGCAAACAGATGACGAGACGCTCTATGAAGCCTGGGAGCATTTTAAAGATCTGCTACGCTTGTGCCCTCATTATGGTCTTTAGCGTTAGATGATAATCCAAGCCTTTTATAACGGTGTTACCCAGCCTGTAAGGTCCACTATTGATACGGTGATAGGGGAACTCTGATGAGCAAGACTGAGGATGAAGTCTATAATCTGATCGAGGAGATGGCACTAAACAACTTCCAATGGTCCACAGATCGAACCCAACCCAAGCGGGTTGGAGGTAAGCTTGAAGTTGATGCAATTACTTTACTTTCTGCTAAAGTAGATGCTATGACTCAAAGACTGGACCAAATGAATGTTAATGCTATGAACTCTAGTGCCACATCCCCTTGTGAAATTTATGGTTCAATTACGCATATAACTCTGAATTGTCAAGTTGGGAGTCCATTTTCCCAAGACCCTAATGAAGTTAATTATGTTTAAAATTTTAATCCAAGACCAACCAATGACTCGTACTCTAATACCTATAATCCAGGTTGGAAGAATCATCCAATTTTCTCTTATAGGTCGAATCCAAACACTGTGAACATACGCCCAATGAATGCTAGAGCACCCTCTGGTTTTCAAAGACCCACATTCCCTTCTCAGATGCCCCAAAAGTCTAATTTGAAAGCAATGATGAGGATGAGTATATTAAGCAATTAGCCTCCAAGGTTGATGTGCTTACGACTCATAGTAGGATGTTAGAAGCCCAAATTTTTCAAAAAGCTAGTTTATCATCTACGCCCCTAGACAGACTTCCTAGTGAACTTGAACCCAATCCTCGTGAGCATAATAATTGTGTTACCATGAAGGGAGAAGAAGAGGACTTAACTAACTCTAAGGAAGTAACAATAGGAGAGGATAGAGCAATAACTATGGCTCGTAGTAAAGAGAGCAATAATGGTGGCAAGACTGCCACATTCAAAGAGAACAACACGGTTGAGATCCCCACCATTTTTCCCGCTAAGCTCCCCAACCTAGGTAGTTTTTCTATTCCATGCATTGTACGAAAGATGGACATTGAGAGAGGTCTAGGTGATCTAAGTGCTAGTGTCAGTATAATGCTCTATTCTTTCTTTCATAAGCTACACCTAGGACCATTACTGGCCGCACCCTTTTCCCTACACTTGGTTGATGGTTCTGTGATGCAACCTATAGGTAAGTTGGAAAATGTGCCAGTCAATATAGGAGACATTTGGGTATTACAGGACTTCATTATCATTGACATGCTTGAAACCGACGATGCTCAAATTAACCTAGGCCGGCCCATTTTGGCGATAGCTGGTTGCCACATTGATGTAAGAGAGGTTCGTATATCTTTTGATGTAGAAGGGCAATTTGATGTGTTTAGTCATAGAAAGGAGGACATTGTTTCTCCTCATTCTTCTATATTGGATGCATTACCCCTTTCCCCTGAGATTAATATAGAGGATGTCTGGAATTGTGAAGATCCTCCTGATTCTGAATGGATTTCTTATGAGGACCTCGACCAAGGGTACATTAAGGCGGAGTTTGCTGCTTCAATACCACCTAACAAGCCCAAGGTTGAGGCTTCTGTTTCTAATGAGTCTTCAATGAGTGATTACTACAGGTTTGCATAAGCTGTTCTCTCTACGCCCCCTGTGAAAGGTTTTAATATAGATTTTGATGTAGGGGTTGAACGAGCTAATGATAGCCCGTCTGATGGGCCACAAGAGCGATTTGTTTTATATGCAGATAGTGCGTTATGGCACCAAGTTATAAAGACAAAGGACCTGCAGCTCGAATATTTAAGATGGTACCTTCAACTGAATAAGTTTGATTTTGTGGTTCACAGTAAAGCAGATCCGAACCAAGCCTAGAACAAGAGTTAAACTCATGACCTTAAAAGAAGGCCACTTGGGAGGCAACCTAAGCTTTCTTTCCTTTTTCCTTTTTATAGTTTTGATTTTTATTAATTTTTTTAGTTATAAAAGCAAAAAAAGGGGGGCACAGAAAATAGATATATATGAATAAAATTTTGGCACCAGTCAATACCCCCAGAAATATGGCCATGGGGTGCCAATCCAGAAAAATCAAAAAAATCGAGGACCAGTAGATACCACGGACGGTTCTTGGTGAGCCCCACCGTTCGTGGTGGTTTGCTACAGGCCGCGGTCTAGGTTATTGACTGCGGTGCCTTTTCACTTTCCCCCTTTGATCTCCAACATCTCGACACTCTCTCTACCCCCATTTCCTCTCTCTAAACTCCGTAACCAAATCTCTCTAATCTCCTCTCATTTCTTCTCTATTTCAATCATTTTCACGCCAAATCCTTTCCTTTCACTCAATCTTCCCTTTTTCTCCCTAAATTCCCTCTCTTTCTTCTTCTTTTTTCGAACTTATCTCATCCACCATACCCATCCTTTTCTCTCTCTTATTTTTCATACTTTTACTTAATTTCTTCAATTTTCTAGGTTTTAGTTCTTACTTTTGGTTTTAGTTTGTTTTTTTAGAGCTTGCAACAATGGCACCAACCAAGAGACAAGGGAGCACCAAGGAGGTTGGTTCATGAAGTCAAGCACCACCTCGACCTCAAAGAACGTCCCGAACATCAACCAATGCGCGTGTTAGAGGTAACATTCCTCACCCCCTTGGTTTGACGAACCCTGATCATGTTGTTAGATATAATTGTGTGAATGAACATATGGTTGTGGGAACTAGATATTATGATGAAGATTTGTTAGCCCGGTTGGGAATATTGGATGATATTCATTGGTTGTTTGCCAAAGGTGGTATGAAACACTTTTTAGAAATCAAAGAGCATACATACAGGAACCTAACCTTAGAATTCCTTAGTACACTCTATGTCAAGGTCACTAGAGGACCTCAATGTCAAGCCGGATATATATCATTCTATTTGTAGGGTCAAATGTATGAACTGAACTTAGGTACCTTCAACAGTATTTTCGGTTTTCCACCTAGCATGGATATCCCGAGTCACCAAGTCCCCCGTGAATTCAACCCGAATGCATTTTGGGGTGAACTTTTGGGGAATGTTAGATACAGTACCCGTTCGTCAAAATGCACACATATTAGGAACCCCTGCATTAGAGTTGCTCAGCGTATCTTGGCTTGTTCTTTATTTACTTGAGACGATAGTCTGAATATCCTGAGACTTCCTAAGTTGTACTTTTTGTCTTGCATGCTTAATGGAGACCAACTTAACCCAGGTTCATTTTTAGCTAGGTAATTATACAGTGCTGCTGTTAGCCCTACAGGTAGGATAGTCATTGGTGGCGTAATAACTACTATTGCTAGATTCTAGATGTTGAGCCTAACCCTGAGGATAAGAGTTTCCGGGTCCGAGCAGCTTGATCAAGCTGCTTTTGAGACCATGAACTTCTAGAAAGTTAAGGCTGGCCGTTTATGTTGGATTTACCCAGGGGACCGGCTTTTGCCGCTTCTTAATGTTGATCGCACCACCCTTCTTCGCCGGGGTAACCTTTATTGGGTACTTAGTGAGGAGGAGGTTGTTCGACCGATGCCCCGCTAACCAGCCCCTCGATCTAGTCAAGCCAGACCTAGTTCTTCCTCTCAATCACCCCCTCCTGAATATTCTGACCTCCAAGACACCATCAGGTCCATTCAAGAGGAGCAAGTTTCCCTCAAAGAGTTCATTGCTTCTGAGAGCACCGCTCTTCAGGACTTTGTCCAAGAGCACCGCTCTTTGTAAGTTGCTTGCTTCCCATACACAATATTTTCAAGGGTATAGGGCATGTCTAGAGATCTGGCGAGATTGGCATATCCCCTATGGCCAACTACCCCATCCTCCTCCACCTCCTCCTCTTTGATCTTATTTTATGCTATGTGCTTCTCCCCTTCCCTTTTTCTATTATGTGCCCACATTGAGGGCAATGTGTGATTCAAGCATGGGAGAGTTAGTTATTACATTTGGCGTCTGATGCCTGTTTTTAGTTTAGTGTGTTTGCGCTTTGTATAGGTTTTTAGTGGTAGTTTTTGTAGTTTTTGATTGTTTTAGTTTTGTTTAATAGTGCATTTAGTTTTCTTTGCATTCTAGGTTGCATTTCCATTTCCGTTAGTTTCTTTTGCATTTTAGTTTGCATTGTTTGTAGGAGCATGCATAAAAAATTAAAAAAAATTAAAAAGTGAAAAAAAAACACAAAAGAAAAAAAATGCTCCGATGATGATCTCTATAGATTTGCCAGCTTTCTTTGGTTTAGTTTGATCCTTTGATTCGTCCAAATTGTGCATAGAAGTTTGCAAATGCGTTTCCGAAATGAATTCCACGTTTTGACCACATGTTGGATGCGAGTTGATTTACCGTGTGAGACTTTGAGCCTTTAGAGACTTTTTATCAAATTAGTCTCATATATCTTTCATGTGTGACTCTTTCTTGATGTTAATTCTTTAGAACTTGCTTTGATTCTCATTCAAGATCACATTTCGCATATGTATTTAGGCAATATGATTGAGGCATTTTTCTTTCTTTGATTCGTTGAACCCTATGGCCAGATGGCCACCCTGGTTGTGTATTGTATCCCTTGTTAGCCCCTTTGGGCTTGTATATGTTTTTCTCGATTTGAACTTCCTATTATAACCCATGGCCGAATACTTGTCTTACCTCTAAGCCAAGGCTAGAGGAGTGTTTCATTCTTATGCATCATAAGGAGTTAGTAAGATCAAATGATATCTTGTGGTGTAATTTAGTTGTTTGGTGCAGGACTGTGAGATATTGATTAATCCCTTGTTTTATTGTATAAAGGTTGGAGAAGAGTTGGAATTTAAAGTTCTTTATGTATTTCCCCTTGGCTATCCTTTTTGGGGAAAAAAAATGATAAGTGCTTACCAAAAAAAAAAAAAAACAAAAAAAAAAAAATTCGAAAGCAAAAAAAAGAAACGAAAAAAGAACGGAAAAAAAAAAAAAAAGAAAGCGGTTAGCCTTGGTGGGAACGTAAGTTATTTGTGATTTTCGACTCTTTCTCTCTTCATTTGGGGATCTATTCTGAATTGATATAGTTTAAGAAGGATGTAGTATGAGGCATTGGAATTGTTTAGCTCTTGGTCTATGACTTCTAGCTCCTCATTTCTAAAACATTTGTTCCCCTCTTACCTTTACCCTTAGCCCCGTTACAACCCTATTAAAGTCCTCATGATTGTTTAATGTGTTTGCATTTTTAGTGATGGCGAATTTGAGAATCTTGCCAAGCTTATGGTAGATTTGCGACTAAGGTTGAGATTTGAGAGAACCTTCATAAATATATACATTTCAAACACATGAGTGCTGAGTGCCACATAACTATAGTGAAGTTCTATTGGCCTTACTAGTTTCGCTTGTTTCATGGGTTAAATGACTTTATTTGACAATTTGGGGGAGATTGCTTTCAAGTTTGACATTGTGGTCTACAAAAGGTCTTTGAAAATTTCATTCCCTATTCTATTAATTAATGATTTTTTGTATCTTTTTGCACTATCTTTAGATCAACTTTTCTATTTGAATGTTACCTATATCTATCCTAAAGAGACTGTGTATACTTTTAATCTTTGCATTGTTTGAGGACAACAATAGTTTAACCATGGGGGAGTTTGATAAGTGTTCAATATGTATATAATTTTAGGGCTATTTTATGTCGTTTTTAGGAGAACTATGCCCTTTAAGTTGTTGTTTACTCTCCTGCTCTCGATTTATGCTTAGGTATAGTTGTTTGATGTGTTTTACAGGATTTTTGCCTTTTTATCCAGCATTCGCCTTTCAATAGATGTATTTTGACCTCCCCCACGATCATCCATGTTATGCCACGCTCGTGGAGTAAAGAATGAGCAAAAACCCAATTCCAGCACAGGCCACGGTCGGCTTGTGGTGAGCCTGTAACTGCTGCCTTTTCATTTTCCCTCGGCTGTGCAGCCAAGATCAACCGAGCCTTTCTATAAAAGGTGACATTTTGCAGCATTCCCAATCATTCCCAAGTAAAGCAAAAGCATAGAATAGCATAGATTAGAGGTTTAGTTTCTTTCTCAAATTTTCTAGTTTTTTTAGTTTGGTTATTGTATTGGTTTGAGTCTCGAGTGTGAGAGTTTGTTCTTGAGGCGGTTTTTGAAGCCCTTGGTTGAAGATCATCCCAATCAAGCCCTTTTTCGCTCGGATTTCGCTTATCATTGGTTAGTTTGTTAGTCTGAGTAGTTTTCTTTAGTCTAGGTATTTAGTAGTTTGTGGACGTGTTGTTGGAAAATGTTTTAATCTATACAATTATGCTTATTTTCATGATTAGTTTAATTTTGTTTTCTCAAGTGTTTTGATTATTGTGACTTGATTTTTAGCCGAAATTTACTTTCATTCTTGAAACAGTTGAGTAAAACATTGAAAGGTAATATTTGGTTGTTGGACTGCTTGATAAGGCTTAACATAACTTCGTCTCGAAAGAGAGATTTGCATGTTAGGAGGGCTAGTAAGTAATCGAAAACATTGAGCTTGAATTAAGGCAAATTAGTTTGAAAGAACGACTTTTGCTTAATTTGGGCAAATTTACTTGATTCTGGAAGAATAGACTGAGTTTCTAAAAAGATTACAATTCCTCGAATTTAACCAATTACAAGAAAGCACATGTTCATTATTTTTGATCCAATTTCCTTTCACAACTATGAGAATTCCTAGACATTTTTTCCCTTACTGATTTAGAAAAGTTTATTTGATATTATTAAATCGAATCCACTTGAACCAGAATTTTACTTAGCACATTATGATAGGCAAGGCTCAGTAAGTTACATTAGTCCCTGAGGAACGATATCTTTTATCTATACTACGACTATCCGTGCGCTTACAGTAGTGGTCAGTACCTATGGAGTCTCACCATTTCTTGGACGTGCAAATTAGCTAGATGTTTTGAACCTCGAGGAAATGAGCTGATTTGGTTAGTCGATCAACAACCACCCATATATTATCATGCTGTTTAGTGGTTTTAGGTAGACTAGTAATAAAATCTAAGCTTATATGCTCCCATTTTCACACCGGAATTGATAAGGGATGCAATAGTCCCCTGGTTTTTATTATTTAGCTTTCACCTTCTGACAAGTGGAACATTGGGAGGCATAGGTGACCACATCTCTTTCATCCCTATCCACCAAAAATTTTCTTTGACATCGTGGTACATCTTCGTCCTGCCAAGATGATTGGTAAATGCTAAGTTGTGTGCTTCTTTGAGCAGCTCCTTTTTAATTTCTTCCACATTTGGAATGCGTAGTCGCCCATTGTACAACAATGTACCATCTTGGAATGAAAACTCCTTGATTCAACCCTCTTCAACTCCCTTTTTAATCTTTGACAACTCGAAGTCAATATACTAAAGTTGTTTGATCTTTTCGATGATAGCAGAAATGGCTTACACTGCTGCCATGTATCCTTTGTCACTAGGTAATGCTACCTCAATTTAAAGCTTCTCCAACTCCCCTAGGAGCCTTTTCTCTCTAGCAAGCAAACAAGCTAAGGATTCTATTTTTTTTTGGCTTAACGCGTCCGCAACGACATTTGCTTTTCCAGGATAATATTTAATTTCTATGTTGTCGTTCTTAAAAAGTTACAACCATATTCTTTGCCCCATGTTAGGATCTTTCCAAGTGAATAGGTATTTAAAACTCATTTGGTCTATGTAGATCTCACACTTTACTCCATATAAATAGTATCTCTAGATCTTAAGGGTGAGGATGATTACTGCTAGTCCCAGATCATGAGTTGGATAATTCTCTTCATATGATTTGAGTTGGCGAGAAGCATAGGCGATAACTTTGTCTCTTTGGATAAGCACAGATCCTTACACTTTTTTAAAAGCATCATCGTAAATAACAAATTCCTCATTCCCTTCAGGAATGGCAAGAATTGGGCAGAAAGCAATCTTTTCTTGAACTCCTGAAAATTATTCTCATATTCTTCAGTCCACTCAAATTTCATACTCTTATGAATAAGTCTAGTGATAGGAAGGGCGACTGCAGAAAACCCTTCAATGAATCTCCTTAGTATCTGGCCATACCTAGAGAACTTCTCAATTTAGACACATTGGTAGGCCTTTCTAATCTACAATAGCCTATGCCTTAGCTGGGTCTATGGAAATACCTTCCTTAGATACCACATGACCTAAAAAGTGAATTTTTTAAAGCCAAAACTCACATTTCTTGAGACTAGCATACAACTTGTGCTCTCTTAGAGTACCTAGCACAATTCTTAGATGCTTTGCATGTTGTTCCCTACTCCTAGAGCAAATCAGGATATCGTCAATAAAAACCACAACATATTTATCTGGATAAGGCTTAAATTCATTAAAGACATATTGTCTAGTTTCGGATGTTTAGAGTTGGAGGTTCAGGCTCATACTTCAATAAAGGCTCTGAGAGAGACCTAAAGCTTAAATTCATTTAAGAAGTATTATCAAGTGTCGGATGTTTGGAGTTGGAGGCTCAGGCTCATACTTCGCTAATATGAAAATTTACTTGTGAGTGTTGATTAAAAAAACACTTTGCACA
The DNA here is from genome assembly GCA_029747015.1 of Carnegiea gigantea. Taxonomy (NCBI): domain Eukaryota; kingdom Viridiplantae; phylum Streptophyta; class Magnoliopsida; order Caryophyllales; family Cactaceae; genus Carnegiea; species Carnegiea gigantea. The sequence continues at coordinate 155,135 of JAKOGI010001982.1, forward strand.
GAGTACTCTTCAATAATTGGTTCAAGACACCTAAAGCGACTAGGAAAATTTACTTGTGAGTGTTGGTTAAAATAACACTTTGTACAGATGTTTCCTTTACTCAAAGGTGTTATTTATGTTGGTTAACAAATCAAAGTTGCTTTTGACGTGTTGCTTGGGGGAGGAGTGGTAGTA